>PVJH01013363.1:0-20064 GCA_004026705.1 Nesogale talazaci | reverse complement strand
TCCAGAGAAGTAGTGGAAGAAAGGCCTGAGGATCTGCTTCTGAAAGGTCTCAGCCGTGAAAGCCCCACGCTGCAGCCCAGGAAAGAGTCAAGAGGTGAAACCGCCAAGTTACAACATTTCCGCCGTGACATTGCTTCACTTTCAACTCGTGCTTTGGGTGGGTGTCAAGGAAAGGTGAACCCCCAGACCCACAAAGCAACAAGCTGCAGCTGTGTGAATGCACCTGCGCAGGCCAATGAGGGGTGAAATGAGAGCACCCTGGGGGCATCTGTGCATGGCATAGGAAGGAAACTACTGCAGTGTGGGAGTGAAAGGGGGCAGGCATGCCAACTAGTACATATTTATAGGATCATGAAAGTTTCGATGGGCAGATTATTGAGCAACACAGGAAGAAACTAATCACCAACTTTATATGGAAAGAAAAGAAGCCCAGGAGAAATAAAGCACTAATAAAAAGGAAGGAACACAGAGGTCTCTCGATTGCAGATTTCAAAACTTATTAGATAGCCATGGACTGGTACAATGAGAGGCACACAGACCTGTGGAATAGAACAGCAAAAAAAAAAAAAAAAAAAAAAACAGAAATAAAACCACACGCCTACAGGCAACTTATTTATTTATTTATTTTTTTGGCATCACTGCTCTCTCCGATGGTGGGAGTAGGAGGTCCAGCCCCACTGCTGGAATTGAACCTCCGTCCCAGTGGGCCGCAGTCCCGTGCACAACCACTATGCCACTGGGGCTCACCCCTATTTTTTTTAATAAAGGGCTGAAACACATTAAATGGAGAGAAGATAGCCTCTTCAACATATGGTGCTGGATCTTCAAGGTTGGGTCTTCATTTGCATAATAGTGAAACTGGACCCATACTTCATACCCTGTACAGAAAAACTCAAGATGGATTAAAGACCTAAGTAAAGGCCCCAGAACTATAAAGATCATCAGTACAAAAATCAAGAACAGACATAAAGATCCGAATACAAGGCATAAATACACTATCAAGTAATGAAAACCCCCCCCACACAAAATAGAGGACTGGGCACCCCTAAAAATATGACTTCGTCCAAAGAGTAAAAATGAGAATCCATAGACTGGGGGACACTTTGGCAATGATATAACAGGTAAAGGGTTGATCTCAAAAATCCATAGAAAACTGTAATGCCTTTACAAGAAAAAGATAAATAACCCAATGTGATAGGTAGATTTATTGTACTAACCTGGTTCACGAAACATGTGGAATTAATCAAGTCCCAGTTTGGTTGAAGGGCAAAGAGATAAATGGATCAACAAGAACCACCCCTCTCTCTGGTGATCGGGCCAGCATGAAGCTGCTTTAGCTAGTTCTATGACTCAACTTGTGAGCTACACTAACTGTAGGACAGTCAATCCATGGATCGTGTCGCTAGTGTCTGAGGCTCCTTCAGGACCTGCTTCATCATGTTGCTGGCGTACACATTGCTTGAGTTTGAGGCTGGCGGATCCCGTCTTGCACTACTTGAGTTGGAAATCCCATCTGGGTCTGCTTTGCTAAGTTCCTGAGCTGCTGGTGACCCACCCTGCTGTTTTCTGCCTGTGGGCAGACTGCCTGCATTGCCAAAGGAAGACTTAGCTGTCTGCTTCCTTGACCCTTGACTCAGCAACCCTTGTGAGTCGAAGGACTTCCAGTATATTAACTGTTACATAGAAGTGAGTTGAACTGAACCCTCTGTACTACTGTGTGGACTAATTAGCTATTATATTTCTTTGTGATGTATACATCTATCTATATAGATAGAGCCATAATCATAAGTGTCCTAGTTTTGTTTCTCTAGAGAATCCTGTCTAACACAATTGGTACTTGGAGTGGTTCTAGAGAAACAAGATCATAAATATGGGCTTCTCAAATTGGCTCTCCAGCCTAATTCGACTTAACTTAGCACTGAGAATGCTGCTGCTACCCCTAAAGGCTTGCATAAGTCTGCCACTATAGAGTGGGTGGTATTAATTCATGGTGTGAAGTCAAAAAGCAAATATCACAGTATGACCACCAATATATGAAGTGCTGGTGAAAGGCGAGGCTTTTTGGGATCATGTGTATGATATTTTCCAGAAATTTTGTCAGGATGAGAAGTATAGGGAAGTTGGTTGACTGGTCCTCCTTACAATAGGAAATGTGACCAAGGAAAGGGATCATCTCAGAACCTCAGTAGCACATCTCAAGTGCCAAACAATGGACATAAAAACTTCTGCATGTGCTACAAAAGAGACTTGCAGGAATTCTCAGACTACAGCCCGAGAGCCACATGTGGCCCACCAAGGAAATTTATCTGGCTCACTGGGTGTTTTTGCCACCACTTCTGTTCTGCTTAGCAGCCGACACATCCCAGGCCCGCAGTGAATTTGTTCATAGTTTTGTTTTGTTTTGTTTTAACTATAGTCTGGCCCTCCAAGGGTCTGAAGGACAGTGAACTGGACCCCTGTTTTAAAAGTTTGAGGGCCCCTGAAAGAGAGTCTTCTTTCTTCTACTAATACAGCTGACATTGCCGAAAACCAAATCCAGATCTCATCATATAAGTAGCTGAATTACAGTGTCAGCTGAATTTCAGGCCAAGAACAGTGTCTGATATTAAAGTAAGGGCAGTAAGCAAAAAAAAAAAAAAAAAAAATAGGACCCTGAAATATAGAATGGGAGCATATGGGCTGGTGATCCAGAAGAGGAGGCTAGTGAGTCCCTAGAGTTGATTGAGCCACCCCAATCATTAGATTTCCCCTCCCACCTGAGGGGGTTAATCCACTATCAGTGAAACAATCCACACCTGAGCAGATGAACCAACCTGTTCAAGCTGAAATGTCAGGTGGGGCTGCATCTGTAGCATTGCCTTGGGGAGATGCCTTACAAGATATGGCTGAGGGCCCCCAAGAAACACCCCCATCAACCATTATTTTCTCTAGACCTGCAACTAGAATTAAGTCTCAGAAAGTTCCTAAAGGTGAGGTTCAGATGATGACTCAGTGGGCTATACTCATAAAGACCTGCTCAAGTTTTCTAATACGTATAAGCAGAAACCTGGGGAATATCTCTGGGAATGGTTACTAAAGGTGTGGGAAACTGGTGCAAAAATGGTAACATTTGATCAGTCTGGGTTTCTTAATATGGGACCCCTAGGCACAGATTGAGAGGTTAAGAGAGAACCTAATTGTTTATTTGGTTGGTTTGGTGAAGCATGGGCTGCCAGATGTCCTAGATTAGAACAACTTGAATTACCTGATCTACATTGAAACACTGTAGAACAGGAGTTCTCAACCTGTGAATCACGACCGCGTTGAGGATCAAACAACCCTTTGACAGGAACTGCCCGATTCATAACAGTAGCAAAATTATACTTACGAAGTAGCAATGAAAATAATTTTATGATTGGGGAATCACCACAACATGAGGAACTGTATTAAAGGATCACAGTATTAGGAAGGTTGAGAACCACTTCTATAAAAGAAGGCATCGAAAAGCTTAGGGAGGGCTGAGCCCCGGTGGCGTAGTGGTTGTGCGCGGGACTGCTGCCCACTGGGATGGAGGTTCAATTCCAGCTCCACAGGAGCAAAGGCTGGGCCTCCTACTCCCACCACCAGAAGGCAGTGATGCCCCAAAAACCAAAAAAAAAAAAGAGAAAAGCTTAAGGAAATGGGCATGTTGGAATGAATCTATCAAAATAATCCCATAGACCCCAAAAGGAAGTGTGTCAGGGACATTCCTTTCACCACAACCAGAAGGACAAGTTTGTGAAGTGGGCCCCAGCTCTCTTAAGACTCCTGTGATTGCTATTTTATGTACACCAGGATTAACAGTGGGAACTGCCCTAAGTGAACTCCTACATTTGTCTATAATGGGACTGATTTGGCTCCATGGTGGTAAGGGTGTCAGCACTAAATCAGCAGAGACATGGTTATCGTAATAGACAGTAAGAATTTCATAGTAATCAAAGCACTGTCTTATGGCATTGGCTACTTAGCCACTGTCTCCCTAGGAGTGAAATAAATGGGAAACCTGCTAAATATTTACATGATCTATCGAGGCAGAAGAATGCTAGATCTGGTGAACAGCAGAGTAGACAGTCACAGTCACTCAATCAATTCCCAGACCTGAGTCAGTTTACAGACCCACAATCCCTTGAGTGAGGGGGAGGCCAGGTCCCTTTGAAGGAGAACCCTGCTACATCACAAGAGGTTTATACTGTTAGTCTTCTAGCCTTCTCCAAAGGGACTTGTGGCCTTTCACAAGAGTGACTGTTTATTGGAGGAAAGGAAATAATCAAACTTTTGGGGGATTACTGGATACTGGCTCTGAAATGACACTAATTCCACCAGTTCCAAAATGGTTTGAAGGCCCCCAAGTCAGAGTTGGGGCATATGGCAGTCAAGCTATCTATGGGGTTTTAGCTCAGGTATACCTCACCATGCATCCAGTGGGCCCCCAAACCCATCCTGTCATCATTTCCCCAGTTCCAGAATGCACCATTGAAGTAGACATACTTAGTAACTGGCAGAACCCCCATGTTGGAACCCTGAAATGTGGAGTGAGGGCAATTATGATAGGGAAGACCAAGTGGAGGCCATTAGAACTGTCATTGCCCAGGAAATCAGTAAGCCAAAAGCAATATTATATTCCTGGAGAGATTGCAGAGATTAGTGCCACCATCAAAGACTTGAAGGATGCAGGAGTGGTGGTGATTCCTTCCACATCCCTATTTAACTCAACTATTTGGCCTGTTAAAAACAACAACAACAATAGAGAGATTCAGGAGAATGACAGTGAATTATCATAAACTTAACCAGATGATGACTCCAATTGCAGCTGCCATTCTAACTGTGATTTCATTGCTTGAGCAAACTAATATTTCCCCTGGTAATTGGCATGTAGCTATTGATCTGGCCAATGCCTTCTTCTCAACATCAGTCTCAAAGGATCACCAGAAGCAGTTTGTCTACAGCTGGCAGGGGCAACAATATGCTCCCTCAAGGATGCAATCAACTCTTTCACTCTGTGCCATAATGTAGTCTGAAGGGACCTTGACCTTGATCTCTCTTCCACAGAATGTCATACTAGTACATTAAATTGATGGCATTATGCTGATTTAATCCACTAAGGAGGGTATGTCAAAGACTGCATTCATTGGTCCAATATCTGCATGCAAGAGGTTGGGAAATCAACCCAATGAGGATTCAGGCACCCTCCACCTCAGTGAAAGTTCTTTGGGTCCACTGGTATAAAGAATAAGCTATTGCATCTGCCCCTGCCCCTCCAACAATTAAGCAGGAGGCAGAATGCCTAGTGGGCTTCTTTGGATTTTGGAGGTAGCATATCCCTCACTTTGGTGTTCTACTTCAACCTATTTATCATGTGACACAAAAGGCCTCCAATTTTGAGTGGATCCTAGAACAAGAAAAGGCTCTGCAACAGATTCAGCCTGCCATGCAAGCTGCTTTGCCACTGGGACCGTATGATCCAGTTGACCCAATAGTGCTAGAGGGATCAGTTGTAGATAGAGATGCAGTGTGGTGTTTTTAGCAGTCCCCTGTTGGAGAATCACAGTGTAGACCTTTAGGATTTTGGAGTAAAGTCCTACCATCCTCTATAAACAACTATTCTCCTTTTGGAAAACAACTGTTTTCAATCTTAGTGGAGAATGACACCTCACCTAGGGCCAGAAGTCTGAGCTGCCCATCATGAACTGGGTATTGTCTGATGCACAGAATCATAGCGTTGGACATGCACAGCCACACTCCATCGTTGAATGGCAGTGGTATACATGAGATCAGGCTAGAGCAGGCCCTGAAGGTAAGCAGAACGATGAAGTGATCCAAATGCCCCCAGTCTCCACTCCTGTACCAGTACCTTCCTTCTCCCAGTCTGCACCGATGGCCTGCTGGGGACTCCTTCAGATAATTGCTCTTTATTTTAGATAGCGAGGGAATGAAACTTTATGGTCACTCTAACTTTTTCATCTTATGACAAAAGCGCACCACACTATTACATTTGTTGAATTTTGAAAATTTGGGTATCCCTATATTAAAAGAAAAAAAAAACCTGGGCTCACCCCTGGTGGTGTAGTCGTTGTGTGTAGGACTGCGGCCCACTGGGTTGGCGGTTCAAATCCAGCAGCAGCTCTCCAGGAACAAGGCTGGGCCTCCTACTCCCACCAGAGGGCAGTGATGCCCCCCCAAAGTAGTAGTTTTATGGAGTCTTTATTTTTATTCAAAGCCAAAATTGACTGCCATTGAGTCATTTCTGATTTATAGTGTGACCATATTAGACAGAACCGTATGTGAGTTTCTGAGACTCTAAAGATGAGAACAGAATACTTCAACTTTCTCCAGCTTATCTTTAATAGAGGCTTGGTATTTTTCTATGTTCTCATTCCCAAATTCACAACAAGGAATCACAAACTCTTATCTCCACAGGGTAACCCTCTTGGAGATTCCAGATCCACGCACATATTCACCAGAGGAACGTCGAGAATACACCCCTGCCCCCAGCCACCTCTCGGTTCAAGCTACTGGTAGGAGATTCTCTTGTCCTCTATGAGCCATTGTAACCTAAAATATTGATGTAAATTCATGGACCATTGTTGCTGGTTCTTTCTGTGAAAAATGGAATGTTCTAAGAGGATGAGATGTGTGCTGGCTGTATTCACCTCTGTATCCCAGCCTAGTGACATCCTCTGCCATCAACGACCTCTGCTGTTTTTAATTTGAACTTGACTAGAGTGAGTGAATTTGCCATCCATTCTTCATGTTAAATTGCAAATTCAGGCTGGATCTGTTTTTAAGACGTTTTTAATGAACGAATTGACTACATCAAACAAAAAATAATTTGACAAAATGCGAAGGTACACACATGTTTGTCACAGTTTTATGCAGTATGCGTGTGATCATATTATGGAACAAATCTGCTTCCAAATGCCCCTCGTTCTGTAACCAAGATAACGTGGCTGTGTTCTGGAATACGGAGAAACAGCTGCATAGCCATCTCTTAAAAATGGGTGCCTCTTGGCTGAGCCCTGGTAGCGTAGTGGTTGCATGCGGGACTGCAGGCGACTGGCTTGGCGGTTCAAATCCAGCAGCAGCAAGATTGGGCCTCCCACTCCTACCACAGGGCAGTGATGCCTAAAAGAAAAATGGGTGCCTCTGGAGGCGGTCATTTTAACACCGGGAGCTTCTGAGGAATTTCACTCCGTCCATAAGTAAAGCTGAGCCAACCTTTCAGAATGACTGAACAGCTGGAGTGTGGGTAGTCTATTCATTGATGAGAACCATTTCAGAAAATGGCAGACTCCCTTTCTTACTTCATAAGCATCCTGGTGAGTTTGTTGATTTCCCTTCTGACAGCTTCCTAGGCACTGGCACACCGTGACCTGTCAGGTAGAGATGGAGCCCCAAAGTACCTCTCCTGCTACAGCGTACAGGCAGCCCTTGCTCCCCACAGATGCCTCTGCAGACCCCACTCCCAAAGCTCGACAGGTCCCCGGGACTTCCAGCTGGTGGTGAATTCCTGTGCCAACTACGCCAGGAAAGGTCATAGTCCAAGCAAGAGAGAAGCCATCTTGTGGACAGAAGGGGTTGAAGATCTCTTGAGGAGGACAGAGATAAAAAAGGCCTTCTGGACCAGCTGCCATCCACCACTTCCCAGGGAGTTGGGCATCATTTCTGTTATTTCAGATGAAGAAAGAGTGATTTTTCTTTTTCTTTTTTTAGCCCAGAAGCATCAAGGCCCTCCTGCTAATCTATCCAGGGTTCTGAGCATGATCACAAAGACTCCTGCAAAGAACCAAGTCCTTCTGTTAAAGTGAAGCTAACAAAAACAGAACTCAGATTAGATTACAAGCTATATTCCCATAGAGCTCACTACATTGCTCCCTCCACGTCAGAAGACAGTGCTCTCAACATTTTGAAGAGGCACACTGCCACCTGGTCCTCTCTGGTTTCCTATTCCTGATGTTACCGACCGCAGTTGGCCACAGCTGCTCTATTCAAGCTGAAGTAGATGGTGCAATCTGCATTGTCCCCAAATTCAATGGTTCTCCTTCTAAGCGCTTCTATTTGTATAAAACATGATACATATATCGCCATGCTCTCTCTCTTTTAAAGCTTTTTATTGTAAACTAGGTGGGGAAAATACATTTCAGATCACTGCTTTTATAATCAATTCACAAACAACTTAATTCACAAAGCCTCCCAGTAGCTGGTCCAGCCCTATTTGGGGAAAGTGACTCTATTTCTTTGCGGCGGCTCTCTTCCAGACATGACTGCAGGAAGCTCTCAGATGCAGTCGAAACAGGAGACACAGTGTGGTCTTGCAGGTAGTGTCGAACGAAAAACCACAACGTTAGCATGGGTCCTTCCCTTTGTGGGTTATTACCTTGAATCCTACCTTACTGTCAATTTGAATATTGATCTAGATGCAAAACGTCTGCCTGCCAGGGTGAAGATGCCTGTGTGTGTGTGTGTGTGTGTGTCTGAGTGTAGACGCACATGCTTCTTTGGAAACTGGTACATCTCCTCTGGGGATACACACAGCTCATATACCAGGGGTGGCAGTGCCATTTGTCAGTGAGAGATTCAGACTCATGTAGACCCTGTGTCTATAAGGGTAGAAGTGGGCCACACAGGGTTTTTGATGGCAGATTTTTTGGGGGTGGGTGGGGATGCCCGACCTTTCTTTCTAGGCACCTTGGGTGGATTCAGGTGTCAAACGTCTGGGTAAGCAGCAAGGCATGTTAACCATTTTCACTGAGGACTCCCCACAATGCCGCATTCACTGGCCTGTGATTATATTACACATCACTGTCTGAGGCTGCATGAGTCTGATGAAGGACTGGTATTGAATTTATGGACTTGAATAGGACTCAGCCAAGCGAGATTCTTTCTAGATATATAATTAGTTCTTGATATGAAGCTCTTTCTTAAACATAGATGAATATCACTGGATTTGTTTCTGTCTTCAAACTGGCCTGACAGTTATAGTTCCAAACATGTGCAACTGCCACTATAACTCACCACCTTCTACCCCACCCCCCAGCTCCAGCTTCTAGTCACCTCTAATTCTACTTTCTTGGTGTGTGAATTTGTTCTATGCCGGCCTTATTTTACTTGGCATTTCTTCAAAGATTCATCAGTGTTGTAGGCTATATGAAAATACCATTTGATTATGACTGAATCAGTGTATAGGCATAGCATCTATGTTGTTTATTCTTACTCATGAACAGAGGTGAAGGATTTTAGGAATTGGGCCTACAGGGGTGGGATTATAATTTGAAGACAAATGAAACAAGTGTTCAAAAATGGAGTTGGAGGCTAATGTTTCTCCAAGGCCTATCATCACTCACTATGGGATGGGGCACAAGCAGCAGCCAGCTCCCCTGCCAGTCCTGTGTTCACTGCTTTGGAGTGCAAGTGGAGGTGACAGGTGTCTGGCCTACTCCGGTCCCTCTGACTACTTTAAGCAGGTCACCTGAGCAAATGCTGCAGAGGACGTGTGAGTCCCTAAAGCACAGGATTCATCCAGAGGAGAAAAACACTTTTCTTGCAGCGGAGAAGAAAATCTAAAATGGCACAAGCTACTGCAACAACGACAAAAGGTAAACGCTAACTGCCTGTGGTGGTGTGGCTTAGCCTGTACCTGTCTGTCTTCCTACGTTAGGCGGACATTTGATTTTTTAAAATCAAGTTATTGAAGAAATGAGGGTTGGAAATGAGAGTCTATTGTAAGTTTCAAAAATAATTTCTGGTTTTGGATGGCAGTTGAGTGCATGGCCACGGAGCCACCAGCCTCTCCCCAGCACCCGCCCCACCACTCTCTGTTGTTGGTAGGTCCTGTTTGGTCAGCCTTGACCCTGTGTGTTTGTCCTACTCATAGAGAGATCCTGGAGACCCTGGCGGCTCCCTTCCTTCCTCACAGCTGTTGTTCCCTGTGATAGATGCCACGGTGGTCCTCCCAGTGTCCTTCCATCCCATCGCGGGTCTTCCTCTGTGTCCTAGGCTCACAAGGCACAATGAATTTTCACTGTATCTGGGACAGCAGCCACAGAACTGACAGAAGAGTGTCCCGGACCAAGGCCCATGCAATGTGTCGCGAAACACAAAGAGATTGAGAAGTCAGAAAATTATTGATTCAGTTGTGAAAAATTGATGGCATTCTTTTCTCTCGACATGACGAGGATGAGGATGTCAACTGGTCAGGTGCGATCTTCTGCCATAACCCCACGATGTCCCTGTGAGCTGCGCTTCAGCTGGTGCAAACTTTGCTGGGGGTTACGGAGGACTGGTGAGAGAGGTTCCCCACCTCACTTTCGGAGCTGGGGGCTGACCCTCAGAGGAGGAGCAGTACCAGGGTGACCAGGCGTCCTTCCAGTTCTGCCCTGATGACCTCCCAGGAACAGAGGTTCCATCACTTTGTCTTCAGGTAGTGAAGGGTCCCTCGGAATTAGCGCCGGACACCGATTTCCAAAGAGGGACAGGACAGGCCTTCTTCGTCCAGCTGCTCCAGTCGGTCCAGACTGTGATCCAGGGGGGAGAGCAGCTGATCCCGGAGGCTAGGGTCCCATTCTTCCAGACTGGCCTCTGCCCGAGAGGTGGAAGATCTGCCAGAGAATCAGGTACTGCACACTTGGGTCTCTGGAATTTCAGCGGTAGTTAGTCCCTGTCTGCCCAGCAAAGTGGGAGCTAAATCTGTCCTGGAGGCATGAATGCAGGGCACCCTTTTGAGCCTTCTCAAAAGCAGGAGGATCCCCTGGGATTCCCTGCCAAGGCTCCCAGGCCAGGGACCCCGTCAGTGCAGGCGGGGGTGGGGCAGAGCGGCAGCACCACGCCTGCTGGGAGCCACCAGAGCCCCGCCCTGGACGTGTTCGGCGATGGTGCGCTGTGCGGCCGGCAGGGGGCGCGCGGGCGGCGGGACAGAGCGCGCGGGGCAGTGTGGGTCGCTGCGCACGGATGGGCGGCATAGGGCGAGCGGAGGGGCAACTCAGCGGAGACTGGTGGCTGGAGGGCGAGGAGTTCGCAAGCTGCATCTTGAGCAGCTCGGCTCTTTTAATAATGCAAACGTAAAAAATATATGTGTGTGTGTATATACATACATATACATATATACACACACATATATAACAAAGATAGTGCACACGAAGCCTTCCTCTTTCCACCCTGGGCTCTCGGAAGTGTTGCTGCCGCCTTGCCCAGCTGGCGGGGCCAGAGGACCCATGAGCTCTCTGACCGGCTGCCGCGTCTTGAGCTTTCCTGCCCCGTTTTCCAACCTTCGGGCGGACACCGGACGGAAGAATCCAGTTCTCGAAGGGGTGGCAGCCCGGAATCTGAGTGTCTCCTACGTTTCAAGAAAACACTATCTAAGCTCACAATTCAGGGCGACTCCTGCGGCCAAGTGCCCGCATTGCTGTGAGCCAGTCCCGGGGCAGGGCGGGGAGCAGGAGGGATCAAAAGGTGGAAACTCCAGGACTAGCTGCTGTGGCATGGAAGCTGCTTCTTGTGCTGGGGACTGCAAGGGCGGCTGTTCACAACCTCAGGCCGCTTCGGAGCCAGCCAGGTGATAAATGGAAACCTATTATTTTTAAATTACCTGGATGCTGAGCAAATAGTTCGGGGGTCCTCGAACTTTTTACACAGGGGGCCAGTTCACTGCCCCGCAGACTGTTGGAAGGCCAGACTATAGTTTAAATAAAAGCAACAGGCTGCTAAGCAGGACAGGAAGCAGCTGGATAAATGTCCTCCGGTGAGCCGCATGTGGCCCGCGGTCCATAATTTGAGGACGCCTGGAATAATTAGACGGAGGGAAGCTGGATCTTATGAAGAAAGACATACCCCAGGGAAGAAGGGTGTGTAAAGGTGTGACTGAGGCACAGAGAGACAGACAGAGGAAACCGACAGGACAAGTGTGAGCAGACCGACATAGCTTTATTAGGGGTGGACCTCGGGTGACCTAGGTCAACAGGTCAAGGAAGTTATGCTCAGCAGCCAGGGTCTCCGGGATTTTTTTTTTAAGGGGCGGTGGAATATGTGGCTATCTGCATATGGGGCCTGGACACTCTGAGAATTGCTGTGGATTCCTTGCAGCTTTCTTTGAACCTGCAGTCTCTGGTCTCACTGGTTTAGGGAAGCAGGGCTCTCATCAGCTTCAGTTCAGTCCAAACCTGCCAGATGTTTTAGTGATAAAGGGGCGTCAAGATCTGACCTGACTACTCCTTGATGGTATGGAGTGATGGGGCCAGGGCTATGGGTGGGAATGATTTGGACCAGCACTGACAGGTAGGCGCTCTCTTGTCAGCACTTAACAGATCCAATGTAGGATGGTTCTGAGGGTTTCCTGAGTCAGGGATGGAAGATGAGACTCCAAGGTGGAATCTATGACTAGCTGAGTTGTTTGTTAAAGTTTTGTGTTTGGAGCATGCTGTGTTCTAATGCTTTACTAGAAAGCCTTGTTGCTGCAGTGAGAAGGTAAAACTAAGGTTTCCCAGGACTGGTAGGAATATACCTATTCCTATGCCTACACCTATACCTACTTCTTTCCCTTACTTGACTCGATTTATTATCATCATAACAGCAGTCTTGAACTGTGGCTGTAGAGAAAAGCTAGAGAGACCCGGATGGATTAGGTGGGGAGTAACTATGCTTGTTCAGCTGAAGGTGGGGGTTGGAGGTCCTTTATGCCCCAGCTTCAATCTAGATTTCAACTCTGCATGGTGGGAGTGAGGCTGGAGTCTAAACAGATAACCACAGAATGAGTTAATTGTGCCTTGGAGGGAGAGAGACATTCAGGAGTTGGGATGTATTTGCTTTAGAACGGTCTTGCGAGGGGCTGCAGGTAAAAGACAATAAATGAGTACTGTTTGGATTCTTTCCTGGTAAGATTGGAGTGCTGCAGGGAGAGGGGTAGGCGTCATGAGGAAGTTAGAAAAGGAGGCATCTTATGATGGGCTGACACTGGGAAGCAGGAGGCCTGTGGGGCTGATTTTTTCAGATCAGTGAAAGAAGAGGAAGGAGCAGAGGTGCTGTGAGAGCAAAAGGAAGGTGTCCAGAGGAGAAGGACTTTTCCTAAGAGGGATCAGGCATGAAGGAATAAAGGGCCAGTACATCTGGAGTGGGTAGACTTACCATCAATATCCAACACTGAAATTGAGGAAGGAGGGCTTAGCTCTGAAAATGAGGGCAGGGCAGAAAAGGCAGCTTCTGTGTAAGAAGGAAATTTACTCACCCGATACCTTGAGCAATAACCGAGGCTCAGCAAGGGTGAAGGGGGGGTGGGTGTGGTTGCGTCAGGGTCTTGTCAGTCTTTGGCCAATCCCAAGGTCACTAACAGGCTGCAGGGGGATCACTGGCCACAGGGCTGCTACTAAGGCTTGGGTTTGGAAATTTACCTTCTGCCAGAACCAGGCATCGTGGGCAGACTCTCCCTGCTCCTCATGGCTGTTGAAAACCTTGAATGCCATATTCACTAACCTCAGACCGGGGCTCGAGGATCTTCCTTCAGCTTTTTAAAACTTTTTCATGTAAAAAAATCCGTTAAGTGACTTTAAAAGGTGGCTGGATTCTAATCAGGCTTTGAGTGATCTAAGTTTATTAACATTGACCCCTTTGTGGGAAATGACCTATCGCCTAGCCAGTCCACATGGAAGCATTTCATCATGGTGGGCACATCCGTCCCTACCTGCTTGATTGTTCGTTTGATAACGCCAGCCAAGCTTTTGTCTGGGAACCGCATAGTTCACGGTTGGTCAAATGAACTTGGTCGGAGTGCTGCTGGGCAGCGAGAAAAATGTGTTCTTTCTTATCTACAGTTAGGGTAGAGGAAAGGATGACAAAAATATCATGCCAAAACACATCATAAGCTTGTGTTACCATATTTTTTGGACCATAAGATGTACCTGACCATAAGATACACCCAATTTTTAGAGCAAGATAACAAGAAAAAATATGCTGGACCAAAGAGTACCAGTATATTAAAATGGTCTGGGCACCACACCTTCAGACCAGGAGATGCACCCTTGTCTTTCACCCATTTTGGGGTGGGTGGGGCTCAGGGGTGGAGAGGTACGTTTATGGTCTGAAAAATACGGTAAATATTGAAATTTTTTAATATAGGTGGTGGGATCGTTAGAAAAGAAACCCAAACATTTTTCAACATGACATACATCAGGGAGAGAGAAAGGACTGCTCTCTCAGCCCCGGCCACTTTCCAGAGCAGACAAAAGAGAAGGGGATTCTGCAATTGTGTGTGCTTGCAAACTGGTGTCGGGTTCCTCCAGTAAGGCGAGTAGATCAGGAGAAGAGGAAGCTAGGAGTTTGGGGTAGCCTGAATAGGGAGAGGGGTGAGTAGGAGGGGAGGCAAAACGCTTAGGCAGGTCTGAAAAGGTAGACAGGAGAGGGAGGTGCAGAAGCAGGAGGAGAGGAGGAATTTTTTCTAATCAAGTGGACTTGGGAAGGGGAGCAGGAAATAGAGAAAGGGACAGGAATACAGAGAAAAGAAGGCCTGGTTATAGGAAAGCTCAGACTATTTGTGAGTTCACTCGCAGAAATTGTCGGGACCTCAGAGGATATTGAAATAGAAAGTGTGGAAATCAGAAGTGCGGTGGGTGATTAAAGTTGTTACTTCCTGGAGTTTTTTGACCTCTCCCTCCTGCCAGTCCCAAGGTGGCAGGCACGGTTTGGAATTCCAGTGAGCCCACGGATTTAGTGCTGCTTCTCTATTGAGAAGAGGTCTGCCAGGCTGTGGGTATTGACTCAGAGGAGGCTGAGCAGGGAGGGAGCCAGGAAACGGGTACGGGGGGACAAAGAGAGACTCCAGGGAGTCTGAAGGATCCTCCTCAGGGGAAGAGACTGGTGTCAGAGGCACAATTATCTCAGTTTGGGGGAGTAGAGGGGCTAGCATAGGGAGGTGATGGTGAGGGGTACTCAAAATATGGAGGAGGCCTTACTAAGGGTACAGACAAGGAGCTGAGGGTTCAAAGGAAGATGAGGGGGAGTACTGTGAGGGGCATGATTAAGAGAGTGTTTGGCTAAGAGAACTTCAGGGTGACAGGTAGTAGATGGAAATGACGGAAGTAAAATCCTTGGACATAAGGGACTTCTGACTTCTTGTGAGTACATCAACAAAGATTGTCGAGGTTGTGGAGAATGTTAAAATCAAAAGTACCAAAAATAATAAAATAAAATAAAAATTTCTGGCTAGAGTAACTCATTGTCCAATTGATATTGAGGGCAAATTTGATTACAGAAAAAGATGAGGCGTTTCAAAGAACAGGAACTAAACCCAATTCAGTAAGGTTGGTCAAGCGCTTAGGGCAGAAATCAGGTGCCAAACCCGATTCAGTAAGATTGGCCAGAAGCACCACAAAGGACTGTCCTTAGGCTGGGACGGAGGACTTCCCATGATGCCTCAAACTGTAGGGGATACGGGCAAAGGAGAAGGGTGTCCCCTAGACCCCAACTGCACCTATCAGTCAGGAAAAGGTCTAGTGAGAGAATCCCGATCAGAGTTAGGGACCCAGGGGGAAGTCCTGGACTCTCTGGAACAGGAAGGTTCCTTGGCACAGGCCTGCAGTATTTGTTCAGCACACAGGGACCTTGGATCAGAGAGAAACAATGGAAGCTGAGGAGTGGAAGGGGAGGGAAGAGAGGCTGGCTTTATGCCCAGTAAAATGAAGATTGGTCAGAGGCCTTTGTTCAGGATGAAAGAAAGGGGAAGTAGAAGATTATAGAAAAGACACTGCAGAGCTGCAAATGCAAAACACAAAAATTGGTAGAAAAGGTCTGCACCTTAGTCCAATCTGAAGGTACAATGTCTATCAGGCCTAGTGCCAGGAGTCCCGTTATTGGCAGAAATCCCAGAAAGTAGACACAGAGACAAAGGGCTGGGGGCCCCATGAGGGAGGATAGAAATGAGAAAAGATAGACACAAGAAGCTGTTCTTATCATCACACCCCTTTCAGGGAAAGGCAGTGATTTCCAGCTCCAATTAGTACTAGGGTGGAAGCATAAACCCCTCCCACAGTGCCCCGAAAAAAAATGGGGACCCTATGTTCCCATATGAGTGTCCTGAAAGACAGCCAAAACAAATGAGACACAACAAGCATACACAGAGAGATACTGACCAGAAATCACTTATCCAGGCAGTCTCCAGAGGTTTGAGAGGAGAGGAGGGGTGGGGCCATGTCCCAGCCAAAGCAGGACCAGGATGACAAGGACCCCCTTTCCCCTGCCCCTTTGGGGTTTCAAGCACCAAATATTAGGGTGAAATTGAGGCACAGAGAGACTGACAGAGGAAACTGATAGGGCAAGGGAGAGTAGGGACATAAATAGCTTTATTGGGGGTGAGGGGGGAATCTCCTGAACCAGATTTCATGACCTAAGCCAACAGGTCAGGGAAGTTGTGCTCAGTGGCCAGGGGCACGGGTTTTTAAACGGGCGGTGAAATGTGTGGACATTCTGTCTACAGGGTCTGGACACTCTGAGAATTGCTTGTCAACTCCTTGCGGCTTTCTTTGAATCCAGAGCATCGGGTCTCACCTCTTTTCTTACCTGGCACCAGCAGATGTCTGCAGCTGACATCTAAGGACATGCAGGGAAGCAGGGCACTGACCTGCTTCAGCTCAGTCCAAACAGGGTTTACTTGTTCTTGCGACTTGCGAACAACTCAAAACATCCTGATCCATGGAGAAAGTATGGAAGTGGCCAAGGATTTTGGCCTGTGTTCAGGCTTACATGGAAGCACCAACAAGACGGCAAACTGTCCCACTGTGCTGACTCAATCAGCTGTCCCAGACAGATCTCTTCCACACGTTGTAAAGCGAGAATGGAATAATGTTCCTTTGAGGACTGAGGAGTGCCCAACCCAAGGCAGGGTATGCACAGTGACCTCACCTAAGCATGGGAAATCCAGATAGAGCCTCCAGGAGTGCTGGGGAAGAAGCCAGGCATTTGAGCTACAGGCCTTATGGACACTATCAAGAGTGCCCTGGGCAGCGGAAAGGGCAAACATGGGTCTCAGAGGAAGGACCCCCAGAATGTTCCTGAGAAGTGCAGAGGGCAAGACATGGCCGTCACCTCGCGTGCTTTGGATATGCCATCAGGAGGGACCAGGACCAGGGGAGAAAGCGTATCCTGCTTGGGAAAGTAGAGGGTGGGGGTTCCAGAGAGGAAGACAGACCCTCGACTCGGTGGTGGGTGATATAGTGATACCAGACTCCAATTGTCAGCTCGGGACGTCACTGGGCACTGTCTCCTGATACATGGCACACGGGTCACAGTGAGTCTCACATGACTTGTTGGTAACTAATAACAATGACATAGGCAGTGGTTCTCAACCTTGTTAATGCTGTGACATTTTAAAACAGTTCTTCATGTTGTGGTGACCCCCAACCACAAAATTATTTTTGCTGTTACTTCATAACTGTAATTTTGCTTCTGTTATGAGTCATCATGTAAATATCTGTTGGGCAGGATATCTTTTCATTGTTACAAATTAGACATAATTAATACATATTTATCACACAAACAGTATGCAATTATACATGTTGTGAAATATTTATTTCTAATTACAAGTAAATGAAACTTTGTCTTGAAGCATGGTGTAGCATGGGTAATAGTCTTTATATAACAACAGTAAACTACATTGCTACATTTTGTCACAGTATGTGCAAAAAAGTCAATGTCAGTTTGAAGGTTGAAATAGCTTCCTTCTCACCAGATCAGAAATTCTAGGGGTAGTCTTTGCAAGAACACAGTGAACATCATTTTCCACAACCAGTCTACTTCTGTATTTAGACTTGATAGCTGTGGCGGTCATGTGCTTATATCAATTTCATGATTGAAATCTAGGGGTGGAGTCTAGCCTGTTAATCTGAAGATAGCCATTGAGTAGCCAATGAGGCCTCTGTATGGACCTGGCTTTCTCCGAGACTTCAGGGAAATCTCACGGAGATGAGAGGCCATCCCCCCAGTTGTTGGGAGTCAGTCTCTGAGATGACTCTAAGACAAGATGGCAGTGCCCGAGGAGCTGGAGGAGAAGCCACATGGCCTTACCCTGATGGAACCAAGACCTCTGAAGCTGGAGAAGCCACGTGGAGACCCCTGCCAGTGCTGAATTGCTTCTACCACCACTGGATGCTGTTGATGGACGCTGAGCCCTGGAAGAGAAGACCCATGGGGAAACCCCTGCCAGTGCTGGGATTCTGCACCCACTGACATGTGACTTCATGAGTCGGAAGGAGATTTTATAGACTGGTATCAGGTAAATGGGCTAATATCAGACTTATGACTTTGAACTGGACTGGGTTGGCATGCTTTCTCAATGTTCCATCCCTTTTGTATATAAACCTTACCCTTATATCCATATGCGTGTCTATGAATTTGTTTCTCTAGTTTACCCAGACTAACACAACAGCCAACAAGCTGGAAAACCCTGTTTCACCAAGACATGTTGTTGGACATGGAAGAAGGCACAAACACAGTCTCAGATAGAACAGGATATTACTGCAAACACTTGATCCAGAATTTTGTAACTGGCATTGTAGAAAAGTCAGTTCTCACTGCACCGCTGTTAATAAGTTCAATGAACTCCTCTGGTACTGTCTCAGGAATATCTTCAACTTTGTGAATGGGCTTCTGGCAAGTGCAAATGGGGTGTCAGGCAGATTTGGAAAGTACGATGGAATTTTGTCTGCATGCATGTGTAAGTGTTCTTTCACCAGAAACTATCACAATCCTTTTGTCTGGTTCAATGTCATGTTCCTCAAAAAAAAAAAAAAAAAAGAAAGAAAGAGAAAGAAAGAAAGCAGATAAAGTAGGCAACATGTAAGTTTTATTTTCATTTAATTTGTTTTTTGTGTGTGCCAAAGCTGAAACTTCATTTGTAATGATTGAATATTTTAAGAAAAATCGAGGCATGTTGCATTTGATTCTTGCAGTGATAAATTTAACTCATTCAAGATGGCAAACATGTCAACCAAGTAATCTATTTTCTGCAGCTCACTTTTATCGCTGAAAAGTGCTTTGAACTGTGGTCTTGCTTTCTATTAAAAAATATTTTGAGTTCATCACCAAGGTCAAAAGCACATTTTAAAACATCTCCTCTCACCAAGCATCGCACTTCAATGTAAATAGCAGAACATTGTTTGGCACATCCAACTCATTGCACAGCTGCAAAAACAGCCAACTGTTTAAAGTGCTCGCCTTTAGAAAATTGACAGAACTTATGACGCTTTCCATTACTTCCTGTAACTCTTGTGGCAACATCTTCGTTGCTGATATTTGCCGATGACTCATACGGTGAGTTCCAATGGCTTTTAGTGACACCTTCAGTATCAAGCGTTGAAATCCATACTGACATCTTAGTATAGCTGGAGCACCATCTGTGCAAACACCACAGACCTTTTCCCAAGAGATCTTATACTCTTTCGGAAATGAACCAACAGTGTCAAATACATCGTGTGCAGTTGTTGTTTCAAGAGGTTTGCAAAAAAGAAACTCATCTTTAAAGTCGCTATCGTTAACATACCTCACGAAACCAGTATCTGTGAACAGATTGTAAATCTATAGATTCATCAAGCTGGATGCTAAATATTGGAAGTGGAGCAGACTTACTTTCCTGGTTTACCTGATCGAGAATCTCAGCAGACATGTCATCTATTCTGTTTTGGACAATGTTGTTAGATAAGAAAATTGCACTCAATTTCATAAGAAATTTTTCTTTGTTTATAATTCAGAAAATACCTTTGGTCATTGGCACAAGTAAATCCTCAGCAATGGTGTGAGGTCTCATAGCTCTGGAGATTCTGTGTGCCACCAAATATGAAGCTTCAATGGCTGCTAC
Organism: Nesogale talazaci; assembly: GCA_004026705.1. Classification (NCBI taxonomy): domain Eukaryota; kingdom Metazoa; phylum Chordata; class Mammalia; order Afrosoricida; family Tenrecidae; genus Nesogale; species Nesogale talazaci. The sequence goes on along the minus strand of PVJH01013363.1, from coordinate 218 downwards.
GTTTTGTTTGTGGTACCTGCCACCACTGTCAAGTCTGACTTTCTTGAGTCCATCAGCTTTGCTTCTAAAATGGTTCTTATCCTTGCCAGCAAGGCTCAGACACTTGCTATCAAAATGACAGTTTAGTTTGCTCGGCTTCATAGTTCTGACTGTTAGAACTTTACAGCAAAGAACATACTATGGTTTTTCAATTCCTGCTGTAATTATTGGGGTAAAAC
>PVJH01013362.1:0-60877 GCA_004026705.1 Nesogale talazaci | reverse complement strand
AGAAGGCTATATTAGGAGATCAAATTCATGTTTGATATGGCGTCTTCCAGAAGACAAGCACCATAAATGTTCTTAGTGTCACAGTTTTGCTAGTTCTACATCTGAGCCTATAGAGTTTGATGACTGGTGTGAACATATCTGTGATGATATAGCCATTGGGGAATACCAGTTACTGTTAGGCCTTTATCTTACACACACACACACACACACACACACATATATATATATATATATATATATATATATATATATACATTGGCACACAGACACAAAGGTCTACAGAACAGAGCTGCAAAAGCAATTCCAGAATAAAGGCATTTAAGATGAAATATATTTAGAACATGTCTTTAGAATTTCCTCCCCGCCCCCCCCCAAAAAAAAGAATCTCCTCCCCATTGAAAAGTACTACCTTTGCAAAATACTAGAGATATTTTATCAAACCCCAAACCACACTCAGTCCCACTGAATCAGTTTCACCACAGTACCCTGTAGGACAGAACAGCAGTGCCTCTGGCTTGCAGAGACGGGATGTGTCTTCATGAGGGTAAAGAGCTTCATCCTCCCAAACCGCTTTTATTTGATAGTGTTAAGAAAACTCAGACTTTGAATAAATACAAGTGGAATGTATCTGTAATTCTTTCACATGGTCAAAAATGTTGCAGGCCTTTCCAGATTATTAATAATTCTAGATTGAAAAAGGAAGGCTGAGCCCCGGTGGCGTAGTGGTTGTGCGCGGGACTGCGGCCCACTGGGACGGAGGTTCAATTCCAGCAGTGGGGCTGGGCCTCCTACTCCCACCACCAGAGAGCAGTGATGCCAAAAAAAAAAAGAAGTCAAAAAATTATAGATTGAGGATTAGTATGTATAAAGGTAAAGTATTGAGATCCTAGAACCATCTTATGTGGGAGAAAAAAAAACACCCAAAACTTGCAAGATAATAGTAAAGGCCGCCTTGGAGAAATGAGCAATTCTACCATTTAAAGTAAGTTATTTTTAGGTGTCGTGGTCAGTTCCAACACGTATAGACAGATCCAGTGTACATCAAAGCAAGGCACTGCCTGCTTCTGTACCTTCTTCATGACTTTTCAGCCCATTGTTGCATTCATCTCATTGATGATTGTGTTTTTCACTGACCACGTATCGGCTTTACCAAGTCTTCTTTTTCCAAAGACTGGTTCCTTCTGCTGATAGCATGCCCAAGGTACACTTCCAAACAGCATTTTCACCATCCTCCTTTCAAGACACATTGGTTCTTTCTTCTGATCATTCAATCCTCTTCACAAACCTCATCATTCAAATGCATCCAGCCTTCAAACCTTCCTTACTCACTATCTAGCCTGCACATGCATAAGAGGCCATTTCTAACATTATGACTTGGGTCAGATACGTCTTAGTCCTCAAAATGGCATCTTTGCTTTAAAGAAGTCTGGCCTGGGTAGCCCCTTTGCCCTCTATGGGGTCATTTGCTGCTTCCAGGAACACTGGGTGTGAGTTCGAGTCAAATGACATCCCTGCGGTCAGTCTTTTCCCAGTTAACATGATGTTGCTCGTTGACTCAATGATGAGGATTTTCATTTTCTTTACATTGAACTGTAATGTAAATACTTAGGGCTGCAGCCCTTGATCTTCATCAGCAAGTGCTTTAAGTTCTGGCTTTTGACAAGCAAGGTTTTGACATCTGTGTACTGCAGGTTCTTTTTTTTTTTATTTATTCATTTTATTGGAGACTCATACAACTCATCACAATCCACACATACATCCATGTGTCAAGCCCTTTTGTACATTTGTTTCCCTCATCATTCTCAAAGTACTTGCTTTCTATGTGAGCCCCTGGTATCCACTTCTTATTTTCCCCGCTCTTCCCTCTCCCCCTTGAACCCTTAATAACAAATTATTATTTTGTCATATCCTATACCATCCGACATCTCCTTTCACCCACTTCTCTGTCCGCCCCCCAGCGAGGAGGTTATATGTAGACCCTCGCATTCTGTTCTCTCTTTCTACCACTCTCCCTCCTACTTCCCATTATCTCCCTTCCCACTATTGATCCTGAGAGGTCCTGTCTTGGATTCCCTGTGTTTCCTCCAGTTCCTATATGCACCAGTGTGCATCCTCCAGCCCCTCGGATTTGTAAGGTAGAATTTGGGACCAAGATAGTGGAGGGAAGCATTTAAGAACTAGAGAAATATTGTATGTTTCATCATTGCTACACTGCATACTGACCGGCTCGTCCCCTACAAGAGAATGTCCAGTTGCCGACAGATGGGCTTTGGATCCCCACTCTGCACTCCCCCTCATTCACAATGATACGATTTTTTGTTCCTTGATGCCTGATAGCTGACCCCCTCAACGCCTTGTGATCACACAGGCTCCTGTGCTTCTTCCATGTGGGCTTTGTTGCTTCTCAGCTAGGTGGTCACTTGTTTATCTTTAAGCCTTTAATGCTCCAGACTATATATCCCTTGATAGCCGGCCACCATCAGCTTTCTTTGCCACATTTGCTTATGTATTGCATATTTTTAATAAGTCTTATTCCAATGCTGATGCCAAATTATTCTTCATGTGGTTCAGCTTCTCAGATTATCTCTTCAGATTAAATATGGTGAAAGGATGCAATCCCAATACACACCTTTCCCAATTTTAAGCCACTTGGTTTTCCCTTGTGTTCAAATGGCTACCTCTTGGTCCATGTACATGTATTGCATTAGCACAATGAAGTGTCCTGCAATTCCCATTCTCAATTCCATCTATAATTTGCTATGAGTCACACGGTCAAGTTTCTTGCATAGTCAATCTTGGCTTTTAGCCAAGATCTATCTGATAACCACCGACATCACAAGATCCATCTAGCATCACTGATGTCAGTAATGTCAGATGGATCTTACTCCATGTCCCCTTCTGAATCTAGCTTGGATTTATGAAAGCTGTACTGCTGCAATCATTTTTTAATTATTTTAAGCAAACCCTTGCTCTTGCATTTGATCTCGATATTATTCAATAATTTTCACATTCTTTTGGGTGACCTTTCTTTGTAATGGGAATAAATACTGATTTCTGCTATTAGTTAGCCAGGTAGCTATATTCAAAATCTTGATATAGATAAATGAGCACCTCCTGTACTACGTCTGTTTGTTGAAACATTTCAATTAGCATTCTATTTCTGTTTATTCTATTCATTCTATTTATTCTGTTCATTCTATTTCTTGTTTCTTGACAATGCCTTTGGTGCAGCTTGGACTCCTTCCTTTAGTGTCACTGGTTCCTGAAATGGCTGAATGCCAATCAATTCTTCTCGACAAAGTGACTCTGTATTCTTTCCATTTTCTTTGTATGCTTCCTGCATCAGTCAATAGTTTACCCTTCTCCTTCACTGACATCAAGTCAATTCTGACTCAGAGAAACACTTCAGGACATGGTAGAATTGCCCCGTTGAATTTCTGAAGCTACGTAAAGTAGAAAGCATCAACTCTCTCCTTCAGAGTGGCTGGTATTTTCCAACCCTTTTCCATACATTTTGCAGCCCAAGTCATGACTCCCTAGGCCACCAGGGCTCTGCTAGTTTGCCGACAGAATCCTGCAGTGTTACAAACCAAGGTTTCTTTGGTGTTTTCAAATTGGGATATTCTGAGCATGCTCATCCCTTTTGACTTGCTATTTCCAAGTTTTTATTTATGCATTTCTTGATGACACTCCATCTTCCCCAGCTGCTCTGAAATACTCTGTTTGACTCTTGTTCTTTTCTTTCTTTGCTGACTTTTAAAAGAATTTTTGCTTTCTTGATGTGTGATGTGCTTGATTCCATCCCACAGTTCATCTGGTCTTTGGTCATTGGTGTTCCATGTGGTCAAATCTGTTCTTGAGACAGTCTTTAAAGCAGAATGTACTCAAAAGTTGGATGTTTGGCTTTTGTGGACTTATTTTCCTTTTCTTTTTTCCCCTTTTTTTCCACATCACTGGTGGGAGTAGGAGGCCCAACCTTGCTCCGGAGAACTTCTGCTGGATTTGAACCGCCAACCCTGTGGGCTGCATTCCTGCACACAACCACTACACCACCAGGGCTCAGCTGTTTCCCTTTTCTTTAGCTTCAACCTGAACTTATGAGCAATTGATGTTCTGTTCCACAGTTGGCCCATGGCCTTCTTTTGGCTACTGATGACTACTCTCGATCACTGTGTTTCATAGATGCAAGGGATTTGATACCTATGTGTTCCATATGGGAGGTCCACATGTACAGTAATCATTTATGTATGTACAGTAATCATTTATGTTGTTGAGATCATTGTAACAAGTCATTGGCCTTGCAAAATACTGTCATGTAATGATAATTTCATTTCTCACCAGTGAGTGTCTTATTTCTTAATTTCCTCTCAGCATTCCTTTGGCATTCTGATTACTAATAATTGCCAATGCTTCGTGATCACAGGTTTAATCAATTTTAGACTGAAAAAGTTAGTAGAATTCTCTAATGTCTTCATCATCGGTGTATAGCTTTGAATAATAGATTAATTGACTACTTTTTTTTATAGGTATGTGGGTATGATCACAGACAACAGTGTAGGTCAAGATAGGTCTTGAAATGTTCTTTTTGATGATAAAAGGCAACACCATTCCCCTTCAATTTGTCATTTCCAATGGACCACACCGTGAGGAACTGACTCAGGTCAGCTCATTTCAGCTCACCAGTGCCTTGGACTTTGAGCTTTATATGTGGTCCACTTCCATTTCGACACCTCTCTGTTTTCCTAGTCATACTTCACACGTACCACATGCTGACGCTTATGCAGTTATTTAATCCTCATTTTGAACCATGCCCCTTCAGCAAGTGAAGCCCTTGAAAGCTTTGCTCCTTCCACTTCCAGGTCAACTCCACATTGAGGAAGCGGCTTTCCCCCAGGCGTATTTTGGAAAACTTTCAATCTGAGAGGTTCCTCTTGTGACACTGTCAGACAGTGCTTACTCCCTGCCGGTCCATTTCTTGTACTGTAGTGCTTCTGGGTTACAGAGGTGCTGGAAACGGCACCACAGGTCCCTCTAATACCAAGAGGGTGACCCATGATGGGCAGGTTCTGGCAGAACTCCCAGATCAAAGCAGACCTCGACGGATACACTTCTGAACAGCAGCTTTCCGAAAGACCGTTGATTTAAGTAAGGAATGGATTGCAGAGAATGCACTGCCAGAGAACAAGTGCAATCAGTGAAAATGTCTCCACACACAATGGACTTCCTTCATTAGTTCTGAGACAACAAACACCAGGTGATGTTTGAAACCACAATAAAAGGCACGAGTAATTTTATTCCGTTGTAAGCAGCCCACCCCATGATAAATACATTGTTAAATAGAGTAGCAAAGAATCCACCACAGTCACACTAGAAGGGTTCTCTGGCTTTGATAATGGGCATCTTTTTCAGCAGAGGCACATGGGCAAGTTTTTACTGGAGGCTTTCCAAGGAGAGGAGTGAACTACCCTCATCTCTGTGTTTCCTGAGGACACTCTTGTCACCATCATAATACCTTCTCTTGTCTCTCTAACTTGCATTAGATTTTACATTTAAATAAGCAGTCTTACCAGATTTCATCATGCATTGCCTCACTTATTTGGGAAAGTACTTCTGATTCTAACTCTCATTTTTATCTATGCTAATTATATCCAATAAGGTTAGTTTGTATCTTGAAATGCAGGAGGGAAAAGGAAGACATTTTCTCCCCCCAAACCTCCTTTAAAAATTTTTTAAATTTAATTTTAATTTTTTTGTTTTGTTTCATGTTTTTGGGGGGGCATCACTGCCCTCTGGTGGTCTTGAGAGCTATCCAGCCCTGCTCCTGTGAGCCGCTGCTGGATTTGAACCACCAAGCTCGCAGGCCGCAGTCCCGCCCTCAACCACTTACGCCACCGGGGCTCAGCCTAATTTTTATTTTTTTAAATTATTTTTGTTTTCATTTTTAAAAAACATAAGTTAAGAGGAGATACTGTTTGTCATAGTCTGACATACAAATTAAGAGCAAATTATTTAATGGGGTTTATTTTTGCTAAATTTTAAATGATGGAGTGCCTACTAAGAGTTTCTCCTAAGTGGAAAACAATATGCTGTTTATAAGAAAATGGGAAAGACTTCTTCAATCCCATTGTCTCCAGAAGTAAACTGTGTTACATTGTTCATTTAATATTATAGTATGTATTTTTTAAAATACTTCCCCCCCCCCACCAATTCATTTTCACTTCTGTGTATTTAAACAGGTGGCCAGTACTTCTGTTACTTTTTGGAAAATAAGCTTATTAAAATTTATTATCCGCTGAGCCCCGGTGGTGTAGTAGTTGTGCGCGGGGCTGAGCTTCGCTGGGATGGAGGTTCAATTCCAGCAGTGACTCCACAGGGGCAAAGGCTGGGCCTACTCCCACCACCACAGGGCAGTGATGCCAAAAAAAATTTATTATCACAGGGTATAATTGCAAGGCAAAATGATACAAATTTTTAGCATGACTAATTTGAACATTTAGAAAAATTAATCAACAAAGAGTTACTGTTTCCTCCAATTGCTCAATTCTTGGGTTAATACCTTCTATATTACATTTTTAAAAAAATTTCTTATTGAGCTGAGCCCCGGTGGCGTAAGTGGTTGAGTGCGGGACTGTGGCCCGTGGGCTTGGCGGTTCAAATCCAGCGGCGGCTCTCAGGAGCAGTGCTGGGTAGCGCCCACAACCACCAGAGGCAGTGATACCCCCTGCCTCCCCACCCAAAAAAAAAAAAAACACAACTTATTGGGAATTGGGTGAAGGTTTACAGAGCAGATCTGTTTTCCATTCAACAATTCATACATCTTTTGTTTCATGACTTGCAGCCCTCACAATGTCAGGTAATTTTTCCAACTTCCTCCCTATGTTTCCTGTTTCCATTCCTCCACCGATCCCAACCCTTCTGAACTTTGTCCTTGGGCAGATGGTGATCTTTTGGCCTCAACGCACTGATTCTTCTAAGCTGTGAGCACCTACCTGCTGTGATGACTCCCCTGATAGGCCTAGTGTTTGGCTGAAAATTGAGCCATGGGGGGAGTTCATTGCCAGACCCGAGCCATGAGTCTCAAGAGCTCCCCCAGTGTCTCCAACCATAAATCTGGTTTCTTTTATGATTTGGATTTCTCGTTCCACAGTTTTCTTCCACTCTATCCAGGATCCTCCTCATGTTGAAGTGGAGAGCCTTGTTTCCTGCCAAGGGCCATTTGGATATTTATGCCATCGTTCAGGGGCTCTACTGGTCACATATTAATTACCGGAATGGAGATGCTGGAATGGCTTCCCTATGGGGAAGCATGTGTGACGTTGGCTTGTACTGATGAGTTCATGGGCTTCTTATGGCCACAGGCTGGGTGTTCCCCAGCCCTGTGGTGATGTGCTGCTTTTCAGAGCAGGGGCAGTAATGGCACCTCAGGTTCTGCTGGTCTCAGGGCCATGGACACTGATGCTTCTGTGGCCCCTCCATCTGTTGCACTAATTGATTGCGGGTGTCTTCCTTTTTCACCCTGTTTCTTTCCCCCAGCAGGGTGAGACCAACAGTTACACCCAAGAAGGTCACTCACCAGTTTTCAGACAGCGGATGCTACTCACCCACAGTGAGACCCCACCTTACCTCTTCATTGAAAAACCGAGTTTTTCTTCAGGAGTCCTGGCGGTGCTGTAGTTCAAGCGCTCTGCAGTTCTACCCCACCAACTGCTGGGCAGGGGGGAAAGCGGGCCCTCTGCTTCCCTCGAGGTGTGCCACCTTGGGAACTCTATAAGGCAGGCCTATAGGCTCACTGGGAGTCCGAATCAGCTCTGACCGTGGTTTGGTTTGGGGTCGGTGGCTTCTGCGATAGCTTCCCGAACCATAGACACTGCTGCGTCACAAACAACCACCTGGAAAGCCTGGATTTGAACGTGTTAGGAGTAAAGCTAGTCAGGCCCTTTCCTTGATGTGGCAAGTGTAATTCAAATCAAACTAGCAGCAGTCATCACGGGGTAACAAAGTAACAGACAACAACCTTAACCCAGCAAAGACAGGTTCCCTCCGTTGTTTTTTATATAGTACCCTGTTTATCTGTCGATTTCTAAGTTCTGCAGAAGTCACGAACTATTTTTGAAAATGACATTGATCAATAATTTAAGAACCCGAACAGAAGATATTTATATTCCTGCTATAACTATTTAGAAGCACATCAGCATGCATAATTAAAGTTCATTTATAATTTAGAAGTATCCTATCCTGGTGCTTAAAATGTCCCCCACATAAATCTTTCACCAGAGTTCTTAGCACATTAAATAACACACTAGTGTGAGATTATTTTCTTTCTCTAGCGTGCTTAGGAGTGTTAACATTGAGTGGCAGGCCACGAAAGAGACTCATTGGGTCCAAAAGTGCCCATTGATCACTGGTTCTGTTCTAAGGGCTTGCACCCCTTAGGAGTCCAACAGCGATAAAGTCTACGACCCCGCTTTCAAGTAGAATCCATTTGGAAAAACAAGATATTTGTTAGGATTCTGACAGGAAATAATCATGGATGTATTCAACATATTTACATCCAGAAAAGGAAGGGGAAGAGTCCATTAGATGGGACTGTACTCTTCATTCCGAATGGGAGTTGGATAGAAGGAACACAGGTAGCGTTACACTTTGCCAGACAAGAACAACTCAGTGACTTGTGAATTAAAGAGCAAGTTTATTAAAGAGAAAGAGAAAAGCAAAGTAGGAAAAAGAAGAAAGACCTGCACAGGTTGAGAGAGTCCAAGTCTTGCGCAGGGACCATCCCCAGAGAGAGGTGGGAGGCCCCGACAGTTTACACGCTCAGGTTTTTATTGGGCTGAATAAACAAACATCTCCGTAGCTATGCAAACAAGCAGCAGTTACAGAAGCAGAATTCTGCAATTGGCCTTAACCAAGGCTATCCCGAGAACACAGCATACAGGGCCATTTACAGAGTAGGGTTCAAACATTCAAGGGCGGGCAAGGACTGGAGCTCAGGAACATCCCAGTGTTATTACAGATATGGGTTGAGGCACTCAAGGGCAGGCAGTTACTGGAACTCAGAAACAGCCTAGTTCTAAAATGGTTCTTATGTGGCTGATAGTCTAGCCGTCTACAACATGAGCAACCAAAGACTGTAAAAACGACTGCCATAGGTTCAGAGAATAGTGGACGGGACAGGAGGGAGCTTGAGAGTAGTGAGGGAGGAGGTTCTAGGCTGGATGCCTGACAGTCTCATAGATCACTTTCGACTAGGAAACACAGGAAACAATGATCTGACAAGGACACGATGACGAAGTGGTGCTTCAGAAACGGACAGTAGAGAGAAGCCTGTCCCGCGAAGAAAGCCTCTGAGACCTGGCAGTCCTGCTGACAGGGCTGGGAACTGAGAGTAGGAAAAAGGACCCAACGAAACAGACCCAAGGACTATGTGGTGCGAGCTAGCATCTGTGGAAGCCAGAGGGCGATGGAGTAAGCAAAGTCAAGTTTAGAAATGGGGAGAACCATGGCCATTGGGCCAGGAAGCCAATTTGGGAAGGAGTGACAATTATTATTGCAGGGAGAGAAGACGCAAACATCAGGATTCATTCCCATGCCAAATAATAGCTTTCCTTGAGTCGATGATCGCATCTAATCACCATCTGGACACCAGGATCGTCGTGCTTTGCTTGGAGAAGGAAGCATCGATGGCCAAGATTTAAGAGTTGATTATAAGAGTCCTCAGGAGGGATCATTATTTGAGATTACACAGAGGACAAGAATCGCAGCAAATGATTGTGTGTGTGTGTGTGTGTGTGTGTGTGTGTGTGTGTACGTGTGTGGCATCACTGCCCTGGTGGGAGTAGGAAGCTCAGCCTTGCTCCTGGAGAGCTGCTGCTGGATTTGAACCGTCAGCTCTGTGGGTTGCAGTCTCGCACACAACCACTATGCCACCAGGGCTCAGTCCTGCAGCAAATGATTTTAATAATGTTGCTCAAAGGAAAAAGAAAAAGAGACAGAGGAGAACCAGTGTAGAAAGGCCTTTCTACGGTGGCAGAATTGACTTTCTGTTAACCAGCCACGTCCCCTCCTTCTACCCCCTGGAGCCTGAGGGTGGAGGATGCTAAGATGGGAGGCTCCCTGCGGTGGGGACATGCCTCCAGCTCAGAACCTCTGCAAACACAGGGAAGCAGCCCTGGGCGGAGGGGGTGTCCTGAGCCACCAGCCTGGAGTAAGATGTCAGCGACTCCCTGTCTTTTCTCACCTTCTTGAGGAAGCATCTGCAAGTAGAGAGGAAGCCTTTCTTAGCCGAGATCAGTCTTTTTTTCCCCAAAAAACAAAACCTGTGGAAAATACGTAAGTATGTTGATCATAGGGATGTTTGTCTTAGCACTCCCAGTGTAAGAGTGAAAAGTATCAAGGAGATCTCTTTAGAGCCAGCAAGTATGCTTCAGAATGAATTTTATGTTATCCCAGGGAAATGTTGGATCCAAATGACAAGTTTGAAAATGATCTACACAGAGCGGGTGTGACTCCTCAGTCAAGGGCACAGCCACTCTCCTCTCACTTGTGATCTTGGGGCGCCCCACCCCACCCGCCTCTCTCCCCACCTCCTCTTAGGGAAGCAAAGGGAAACAGACGTGCATTCCCAGCCCCATTTAAGACCACCGGCCAGTGTGCGAGAGCAAGCAAGCAGGCAGGGTTTTCTTTTCTCCCATCGCCGGTCTAGAAAATTGGAATTAATGGGAAAGTTAGTGTAACGATGTGGTGGCGTTTGCTTTTCAGGACATTTCTTTCGGAAAGAGAAGGCAGAAAGCTGGTGTTTTACTCTTGAATGCAAAGACCCAAACCCCACCTAGTGGTAGTGGAGCATACTTCCAAAGTGAAGACAACATAAGTTTCTGATAGAAATTTTGGAATCGATTCACTCTCAGTGTCTTTTCCCAGGCCGCTCTGGTTTCCTATTAAAATATTAAAGGGCCCACCGGAGTTTGTTTTCTTTTTTTTTTACTTGACTATAACTGTCCAGAACCGAGCAGATAAAAACCCAGCCGCGCCTGACATCATTGACCAAGCCTTTCTGTTTGCACGTGGCCCACTGAGCTGCCAATGGAATAAGTTCGGCCTCCGCTCCGAAGTGCAGGGGAAATAGGCCTCCAACATTGCAAAAGTTCCACGTTTGGGGCCCGTCCTGGGAAGCCCATTTGCTTCACTAGACGTGTTAGGGATGGCTGCCGTGGCTCTTTCTCTGGGGAACAACAACAAGAAGTTGCTGTCCGGTTGACTTGGACGTACGCTGACCTTGGGGTGGTGCCCAGAGTGTCGGGTGTCAGCAGAAAGGTGGGAGGCGGGAGCCCACCATCACAGCCCAAGAAAGGCCTGATGATCTCCTTTCTCCAGCTGCCATTGAAACCCGAAGGTCCTGCTTTGCCACCCGCGGTTGCCCCCCTTCTCCGCAGAGCCCCCCTCTTCCAACCCTGTAGCCACAGCCCCGACTTCCTGAACCAGGTGACTCTGCTTAGTCAACCTGAAGAGAGAAACCATCTGCTGAGGCCTCGGCCCCTTGCCGGTTGGTGGACACACGTGCTCCAGTCTAGACCCATCTTCTTCCCTGGAGACAGGCTGCGGAAGGTTTCCTCCCCTGGTGGAAGCACCCTCCTCACACCTCCATCTGAATCTGGGATTTCCTCCACAAGCCCCTGTAGGACACCCCTTCCTAACGCACACACCCCGGTTCCTGTATGGGGCTGCTTCCCCTCCCCTGTTCATCACTGGATAGAATCCCATCTCAAAGTCCATCAAGCCTCGGAGTCCAAATTCAGTCCCATTGGCCTTTCTATTTTTTTTTTAATAGGGAAAGAACTTGCCATCCATCGACTGGTCCTTAACCAGAAGCCTCTGGACACCTAGGTCTCTCTACCTCATTTCCTTTACTTCCTGAAATACCACGCCCCTGGACTTCCATGGCACCCGAAGCTCCTGGTGTCCCATACCAACTGCTGTGTCTCCACCAAGGTTTCCCTTTGTCTCTGCTGCTGCTTTAAATGTTGATGCGCTTTGAAGATGGCCTTGGGCCGGCTCCCCCTTTCTCCCAGGTGGGTCTGTCCACTCCCCTGGTTTAATTCACTCGACGGGAGTCGACAGCTCTGTCGGACTCGCTTCATGGACCGCTGCATGATTACTCCCAAGGCCGAGTTCATCGTTTCCGGTATATTTCTTGTCCCCTGCCTGCTTGTGAGGTATGGAGCCATGTGCCTTCAAAAGCAAGGACTGCTATGCCTTGTGCGGGATGAGTTCAGCAAACTCGTGAAGTCGGTTCTCTTTATTTCTTGGACTTTGTAAATAAAATCACTGGGGCCCTCAGCCGTGGGAGCCAACCACGAGGTCATGTTTCAAAATTCAATGATGCCCGCCTTTGCCCTCTCACCTTAACTATCCAGCAACAGTGGTTTTCTGTCTTCAGGATCTGTAGAAGAACCATGGGAACCATGGAGAACAAATAATTACTGATGAATTTTCCCTCTTCAAAAAGTACCTTTCAGAGACGGCAGCATCAGAAGATGGTAATAAGACATCTGCATTCGAGTTTCCACCCAGGTCGGCATTGTGGCTCTGGTAAAGAAGGGGAGGGAAAGAAAGTTTTCTGCCAACGGAGCAGTGGCGACCGGAGAGTAACCATCAACATGCATACACACCCCTGTGGTTACACCGGAGAGTAACCGTCAGCATGCATACACACCCCTGTGTGGTGGACGTCAAGAAGTGTGCCCTACACACACCTAAGGAGATCCCAAACACTGCCACAATGGAGACGGGGTGTCATATGTGCGCCCGGAAACCAGCATCAAAAGGAACATGGAGTGTCCTGCAGCACATCCACGTGCGGCTGTCTAGGAAATGTAATGAGGATGAAGACTCGCCAACCAGTTCTGCCCATTGGTTCCTTATGTCCCGGTCACCACTTTGCAGAACATACGATGGTCCATGCGGGTGAAAACTCACGTCTGATAATAGAAGACGGGAGTTAAACTGTCTGTATTTCTACTGCACAGACATAGCCTTCGACTACAACAAGGATGTTTGATATATCCTTCCAACACGAGCAAGAAGCTGGAAAAGCAATGTCGACTTGCCACATCGACAACTAAGGAGAGAAATCGCAGAATGTGACGTACGGGTTCTGCTTCCCGGGTGGGGAAAGACACATGGAGCTTTGGGGAGGTAGAGTACCTGACACAAGTGTCATGTGACACGAGTGAGCTTGAACTCTCCGTCTTCTTGGGCCAAAATGCTGATGGAAGGGACTGATGGTGACTGGTGGATAGGTTTGGAGAAACGTACAGCAGATGGGTTTGTTTCAAGGCACGATAAAGACGTAGAGATGGCCTGTGTGTGGAGTCAGCCAGCCCCCTGGGAATGGGTTGGCAGTGGAGGAGAGAGCTGGTTAGCTTGGATGTGCCCATACCCTTCGGAATGGCACCGGGGGTGCAGCAAAGAGGCCCTAGACCCCACAGGAGAAGCCCAGACATGCTTCTAGGACGCCTCATCTGATCCTTCAGTTAGGGAAGTCCTCCATGGCCAGGCTCCATGTGGCTGTGCACACGGGCAGCATTTCACAGACCCAGAGGATGTGTATTGCAGACAGCCTGCAGAATCACGCGATGTGGATCTAGCCTCGCAAGCTCTCTGAGAAGCCACGTTGACAGTCTGTCAGGATCCTAGGCAGCTATGCAGAGCGCCCCGCACTGTGGGTCTGCTTCTGCCATGACTGTACGTTCTATGAGAGGAGGGATGTGTCTTTACAGTCTCTAGCTCTGACACACAGTCTGTGCTCAGTGAGTATTTTTTGAACAGAACAAATGGATCTTATCCCATTTATAAGTGGACCAACCAACTAGTTGCTGTTGAGCCAATTCCAAATCTGGGTTGGCCGTCCTCCATCTCCAGCTTCCTATTGACCTTAGACCACACCCCCCGCTGCTGCACGTTTAACTCCTGAATGAATCAGCTACTAGATGAGGTCTACTCAACTTTTCTTGGTCAGGTTCATTTTATACACAAGGAGCAATCAAAAAGAAAAGAAAATAGGGTTTTTTTTTCCTTTAAAACTATGTGCTTAAATTTTTTTACAAAACAATGTTCTTGCCTTCAAAGTACTCTCCATTACACCTCATACATTTGTCACATCTGTGATTCCATTATTGGAAACATTTTTCAAACTCATCTTTTTGAAAGATGGGGGTCCTACAGCACCCCCCTCGTTTTTTTCTTCATCTCTTCTATGTTGTCAAATCGCTGTCCTCTTCATTCATGGAAACAAACAGAAGTCACATGAAGCAAGGTCAGGTGAGTCAGGTGCCTGGAACAAGAGAGACATGCTGATTTCTGCCCAAAACTGGTGCACTGGGTTGACTGCATGCGCAGGTGCATTGTGGTGGTAGACCTAGTCCCCCCTCTGCTACAGTCAGGCCCTTTTTTGGGGGGGGGGCATCACTGCCCTCAGGTGGTGGGAGTAGGAGGCCCAGCCTTTGCTCCGTGGAGCTGGAATTGAACCTCCATCCCAGTGGGCCGCAGTCCCGCACACAACCACTACGCCACCGGGGCTCAGCCCAATCAGGCCCTTTTTATTGAAAAAATCTTTTCAGAATCTCTAAATAGAAAGCATGATTAACAGTCTGAATGGTGGAATGAGCTCTGAATGCAGTATAGGTCGACATTTTCATCTGCTCAGGAAGTTGACGGATGTCCAGAATGAGATTAATCATCAATCAACATTTCATCTTTTTTAAAACAGGAAAGCCATTTGTGCACTTAAGTTTTTCCCATAGTGCGGTCCTTGTAAGCTGTGTTCAACATCATAACAGTTTCTGTGGCATTTTCCCTGAGCAGGAAACAAAATTTCACAGCTGCACACTGTTCTCTTAAATTGGCCATAAGAAAAAACAAACAAGGATTGATAGAAAATGATTTTATGAAGAAATTCACCGTGACCAAAGAGAACATTCCTGGGTGAACCTACCAAGTGCACTAACTCAGCTCCAGTTGCCTGATGCTTGCCTAACAGGAAAAAAAAAATGTGTACTACAAAAGCTCCACCCAGTGGAGCTTTTTTCCTTTTTTTTTTTTAACCCCTTGTATATAAACACATACATTATATGTACATGCACGGGTACTATGTATGCCAGTTGCTGAATATTGGAGGAGGTACCCAAAATCCCAGAATTGCAGGCTTGTAGTGCCTTGGAAATGCACATTAGTTGGAAGTCTGGCTAATCAGTCAGTTCCAGAACAGTGATTAAAAGGAAAGACATGACTGATAGAGTTAGGTACCACTTATGTGAAGGGAGACACTACAAATTAGAGAGAGAGAGAGAGAAAGGGAAAGGGCACCTGACTGCCTGTAGAAAAAAGGATTATGGGAAAGCAACGCAAGGCAAAAATTCATAGACGCATGACTTTACATGTCATTGAAGGATATTGGCCTACTATAGGTACTTCAGTAGAACAGCGAGAGACCGGAAAGCCCTCCACAAGATGGACTGGCCTGTGGCTGCAACAAGGGACAGTTGGACAATAAGGATCGGTCATAACAGATCCGAACAGTGGTGGAATGGACTCTGAAGCCGGATGAGTCGACATTTCCATCTGCTCAGGAAGTTGACGGATGTTCAGAATGAGGTTAATCATCAATCGACATTTCACCCGGGCCAGACTGTGTGTCCTTGGGTTTCACAGTGGGTCACTGTGACTAAGAATCAACTGAATGACACCTAGCACTAACAACCATAGGGACTTCACCCCAAATGCTTAGATAGCTGGATCTCCAGCCAGCAGTGACTCTGCCCCTTTGAGGACCTTTGGCCATGTTTGGAAGCATTTTTCGGTTGTGACAAATGGAGAGTTTCTATTGACATTTAGGGGTATTGCTAACACCCTACCACAGACTAGTCAGCCCCCACAGCACATTTATTGGACCATGGAAGTGCTGAGGTGGAGACACCCTGGGCCCAAGAAATGTTGGTTCCAGGAATAGTAATACTACTTCATTCAGCCTGTGGAAAAGTTGACACATTGGGAAGCAGTGGTGTGGAGTTGGAGAAGAGTCACAAGAGCTCAGTGGAGAATGTAAATATCAGTTCTATAGCCCATAAACCCACAGCTTGTGGAGTCATTAAAGAAATGCCCTCTACATTAGAATTTTGTTGTTATTGTTGTTGTTGTTTGGGCATCACTGCTCTCCGGTGGTGGGAGTAGGAGGCCCAGCCTCACTGCTGGAATTGAACCTCCGTCCCAGTGGGCCGCAGTCCTGCGCACAAGCACTACGCCACCGGGGCTCAGCCCCTGGAATTTTTTTTAAAGAATTGTTTCAGTTTGCTGATTAAGTTTGCAGCTAAACTTATCCTCTCTGGTTTTGTGTGTGTGTGTGTGTGTGTGTCTTTGTTTTATCTTTGGGCTAAGAATAGAAGCCCTGGTGCTGGGCACCCATCTGAAAGCTTGGTGGTTAGAGAAAAATCTAAGCCCCCAAGAATATAGCCTAGAAAAATCATGGAGCAGTTGTTTTATCCAATGAGGTTGCAATGAGTTAGACTCCATGTAAGGGTTCCCTAACAATCACAAAAGGTTATGAACTATACATTCTTTTAATAATTCACACCCACGGAGACCAATATCAAGGATCTGTGTGGCTGAGAGACTAAAACCCAGAGAGCAACTTGGCTGAGAGGCTGAGACCTGGAGAGAGAAGTGACTACTGGCTAAGGAGCCCAATTAATTGCATCCTTACCATTCATAGAATCTGACTTATAGTAGCCTGTTAACTTCCCTAATAAACTCCCTAATTGTGAAGAAGAAAAAAGAAAGAGAAAGAAATCAAAAGAGGGACCATGTGGTCACAATGACGTTTCCAGAACTAAGGTCTTGCTCTTTCTGACAGAGTAGGCTGGGCCCTTAGCATGCTGTGTTGCTGTGGCTATAAAGGTGACGCTTACTCTTGTCCACCTGTGTGTGTCTGAACAGAATGCTATTCCACAGGGTTTGGGGGACTTAGATTTTTTTTAATTTAAAGAGAACATTCATAATGTTTCAATGGGACCAGTACAAATTACAGAGGCAGATCATCCAGATAAGGAGGATCATTAGCTCAAGGTTATAATGGTGTCCAGGAGGTTGTTGAAACACAGATCTTTAAATAGGACATGAGGGGGTGTCAAAGAAAACTCACAAAAACATGGTTAGCAGAAGAGTAATACATCCTAATTACTGGTGGAATTCCCAAAGTTGGCTAGTGGGGCTAGAATTGGGACACAGACATTATGTTGGACAGAGGAACATACATTATGTCCAAGTGCTTCCCTAAGGATTGGGGGACCTCCAATCAAGTGATAATCAGGAACATACCCACAGATAAACCCCTAAGGGTTATTTCCTCTACCTGGGTTGGTCAAAGGGATAGAAATAATCCACTGTCTAGTCTATCTAGATAAGATAGGCTGGATGAACAGTCTGGAGGAGAAAACAATGGGACTTATGGTTCTGGGGAACATAGGGAGGTGAGGGATAGGAAGTGGTGTTGTCCATCCCAGTGATAAGGTAACAACAAATCATCCAAAATCAGTGGTAAAGTGGGTGTAAGAGGCCTGATAGGTATTGATCAAACAGAGAGAATTACTGAAACGTAAACGAAAGATGAGCATGATAGTGGAACAAGAGGAAAGTAAAAGGAAATAGAGGAAAGACAAAGGACATCTACAGAGGTCTAAATACAGGCATGAACATATATATATATATATATATATATGGAGAAATAGATCTATGTGAATATACTTATAGGGTTAGCATTAAGGCAGCAGGTGGACATTGGACCTCCACTCAAGTTCTTCCTCAATGCAAGAACACTTCGTTCTATTAAATTGGCATTCCATGACACTCACCTTCCTGACACAATCACTGGAAACAAATGTGTGCACAAGCAAAAATGGTGAATAAAGCTGATGGTGCCTTGCTATCAAATGATATAGTGTCTGGGATCTTAAAGGCTTGAAGGTAAATAAGCGGCCATCTAGCTCAGAAGCAACAAGCCCACATGGAAGAAGCACACCAGTCTGTGTGACCATGAGACATCGAAGGAATCAGGTATCAGGCATCAAAGAACTAAAAATTATATCATTGTAAATGAGGGGGAGTGCAGACTGGAGACCCAAAGTCCATCTGCAGGTGATGTGACATCCTCTTACAAGAAAGGTTGTTAGGAGGAGATGAGCCATTCAGGGTACAGTGTAGCAGCAATGAAATATGCATCTTTCCTCTAGTTCTTAAATGCTTCCTCCCTTCCACTATCATGATCTGAATTCTACCTTTCAAATCTGATTAGACCAGAGGATGTATACTGGTACAGATAGGAACTGGAATCTAGAACAGATGATCCCTTTAGGACTAGTGGTGAGAGGGGTGATACTGAGAGAGTGGAAGGAAGGTGAAGTATAAAGGGGGAACCGATTACAAGGATCTACATATAACCTCCTCCCTGAGGTATGTACAAAGAGGAAGTCGGCTAAAGGAGACATCAGACAGTGTACAATATGACAAAATAATAATCATTTATACATAATCAAGGGTCCATGAGGGAGGGGGGTGGGGGAGAGAGTGGACAAAAGAGGAACTAATACCAAGGAGGGGCCAAACCACTGACTCTGGTTAGTCGCTCAATGCATAGCCTACTATGCCATCAGGGCTCCTTCCTGGGGAAAGATCTGACTTCTAGGGCATCTGTAGGACAGACAGGGGAGCCAGAAACCTCACCTTTCTCTGGCAGAGTGGGGTTGAACTCCAGACCTTGAGCTGGGCAGCCCAAATTGTAACCCACGATGCTACTTGGGGACAGTGTGGGAATGGTTTGGCTTTGTAAAATTTTTTCCCCAAATTTCAGTGGATAATGACCAAGGTTGGGAATAAGTTCCTTCTGATTCGACACCACCACTCCCCCAACCACTCCCACCCACCCCTGCTAAGGATTTTGCATTTCTGTGTCTCTATAAGAATCCCCTGGAATCTGTGCACTGGAGCCGGAAACACTGGGAATTTAGGAGAGATGATTCTTTCAGGACCAGTAGTGGGAGGGGTGATACCAGCTGGGTGGAGGAGGGTGAATGGAAAGTGGGGGGACAATTTCAGAGATCTACATATAACCTCCTCTCTGGGATACAGACAACAGGAAAGTGAGTGAAGGGCACATCGGGCAAAGTAATAACAATTTGTAAATTATTAAGGGTTCATGGGGGAGGGGGAGTGAAGAGGAAAGGTGTAAAAAAGGGAAGGGAAAAAAAAGGAAAGAAAAAAGAGTCCCCTAGGATCTTGTGAAACTGTCCGTTCCGTACTGGTTCCGTAGAGGGTCAGAGTGGAACAGACTAGTTTGAAGTCCTGTGATAATAACCTGGCAAAAAGACATGTGTTAAAAATGATGGCAACAGGTGTGCAAACATGGTATGCATGCAACTGACGTATGTATTGATTGTGATGGAAGTTGTATGAGCTCCCAATAAAATGATTTATAAAAGAAAGTATCTAAAGAGTCCTCACACTATTGTCTCATAAGTCATAAAACTCATCTTCCCCGGGGCGAGGAGCTGGACATGGCTCAACCCTCCTATTACTGTTTTGCTCCGAACCTTCACCACAGAATTTAAAATGACTGCCTGTTAACTCTCAGGTCAGAAAAGTAAGTTTGGCCTACCAATAGACTATTAGGCAGTTAGGCTGTTGTAGAAAAAGCATAAGCTCTGATATCCACTCCACAAAATTAGGGTCACTTCATGAACTTCTTCGCTGCAAAATGGGAGAAACAAAAGTCTATGTTGGGGAATTACTTCAGATTTAATGAATTTGAAGAACAAAGCCCTTAGCACATGGTAGGTGATGACTATGATATCATTTGAGCACCCATGATGTGTTAAAGACATACCTAAACTTAGCTATGAAAAGATGAGACCAAGAATTAGCTTTTTCCTGGTCTAGCTAATTTTTACAATTCCACAAGCTTTACTCTAGCTTCTGAATGTTCAAATATTTTATAAGTCCAGCTTTGGAAGCCCCCTCTCTCTTTCAGTTTGGAGTGGTGAAAATAGAATTTGTTTTAAGTTACCTAAGACTTTCCTTCTCCTCTGGAAAGAACCCTGGCAACACCATGGATGAGGCGTGGGGCAGTGTGCCACAAGGTCAGGAACTCAGATCCGTGAAGATGGACTGCCTTAAAAAGCCTCCAAAAGGTCTCTATGAGTGGAAATGGAATGGAGGGAAGTGGGTTTCGCATTTGGTTCTACCCTGGGTTAAATTGTTTTAAATAATCACAATTTTTCTTTCTTGAATGAATGATCTAAAACAAACAGACTCATACTATTCTGATGGTTTGTATTGAAAGCACTACTCAAGAGAGAGGCAACCTTTTTGCACTTATTGCCATTGGATACCCACACTTCTGATATGGCTGTCATGTCTGGCTCATGTGTTTCAGAGAAGGAAGACAGAGGCACACACCGTGAGGATTCGATCCGGTGTGGAACTGAGAGGCAAAGCTACCATCTGGGAGAAAGACCATGGAGAAACACTATTCTCGGGAGTTCCCTAAGCTTTTGTCATCAAAGAACACTGCCTTCTGCAGAGTGGGTGGGCCCGCAGCTCTGAGAACTCTGCGAGTGGCAAAGCAGCTGCTCTGTGTCCCTCTTGCTCCTGCAGGGGCATCCAGCAGCCTCCCAGGAGTCTCAGAGCCCAAGCTCACCCTGTGACAGCAATATGTCCTCTACTGCCTGGTGAGCCACAGAGAGTGTCAAAAAGGAGCTTCATCAAATTAGACCTCAATGTATTTTTGGTTTATAATACGGAAGACACCTTGAGGTGCTGTCCTTTACCTTATGCAAATAGTTGTTATGGTAGTTACATGATCTGTTGTGCATTTGCAACTTGTGAGTGCAGGGGGGTGGACTTTGTCCTGTGGCTCAAATTCCAGACCTCATTTGGAGGTGTTCAGGAGAGAAACAGCTCGCTGGAGGCGGGACACAGAAACACGCCCTGGGAGATACTAGAACTCACAAGACGCAGGGAGCTACACTAGTGCCACGAGCTGGAGGACTCATGTAGAGACCCCTGTCAACACTGAGAAGCTTACAACTCGACTGGATCCACAAGACTTACACCCCCCCGCCCCCCCCACTGGCCTGTGGTTGTCCTACATTGGGCATCTTTGTATGTGTTACATGAGTCTGAAGAGGACTTTATAGACTGGTATCAGACATATGGGCTAATATCAGACTGATCTGGACTAGACTGGGATGCTTTCTCAATATTCAATTGCTCTTGTGTATAAAGCTCTTTCTTTTTTGGGGAGGGGCATCACTGCCCTCTGATGGGAGTGGGAGGCCCAGCCTTGCTCCTGGAGAACTGCTGTTGGATTTGAACTGCCAAGCCCGTGGGCTGCACTCAACCACTATGCTACCAGGGTTCAGCCCCACTGAAGCTCTTTCTTATACACATGAATGTCTATGAATTTATTTCTCTAGTCTACCCGGACTAACACAGGGGGTTATCTGTGTGACCCTTGGCCTCTAAGAGTGAGAGGTGGGCTTTTCCCACCAAGGCTTGGGTAATGGCAGGTGAGGAGGAGAGAGCCAAAAACGTCTACTTTTTGTTTTGATTTTAACCAATGCCCAATCCAGCCTCCTCTCAGGGGCTTAACCTCCCTTCATGAAGACACACTACTTCTAGCAATGCAGGAACTCTTTGAGAGTTTAAGGGCCAAATCGCTCATCATACTTTTCCTTAGCTATCATTGAATTCCTTGGACTTATGCCACCACCATGCAAAATAGAGGGAGAATCGAAAGAGTTCCCACTGGCTAATTTTTAAAAGTGTATTTTCAAGCCCTTCTTCCTAGTCCATCTTAGTCTGAATGCTTGCCTGAGACCTGCTCAGTGCTATGGTAGCACAGAAAGTTTCCAAGGGCAGATGGGTGGTGCTGAGCATGCACAAGTTGAACATGTGGCCAGCAAACCCTCCCCACAATGGAGGTCTTTATACGTGAACTTCTGTTAAAGCAATGTTGCTGCAAGAAGGTGGACCCATCTCACCTCCTTGGGCTCCCTATTGCCAGGCAGCAGGAATCAGACAGGCCTCCCTGCTTCATCCTCCTTTACCTACTCTGACACCCACAATTCCTCCCACACCAGTTGACATCTACCCTGGGTTCAAGAAGTTGTCCCAATGGCCATACAGAATTCATGGACCAAATTCTCAGAGAAGGGAGGCATTTCATTGAAGGGCCCATGGCGGAGATTTTTGCAAAGCATTTCAAACCATCAAGGTCTTTTTCAATCCCAACCCTATCACCTAAAATTATTAGCAAAGCCACAAACCAA
Organism: Nesogale talazaci; assembly: GCA_004026705.1. Classification (NCBI taxonomy): domain Eukaryota; kingdom Metazoa; phylum Chordata; class Mammalia; order Afrosoricida; family Tenrecidae; genus Nesogale; species Nesogale talazaci. Next base: position 38,501 of record PVJH01013362.1, on the reverse strand, counting down.
CCAGCCACCACTACCACCACCACCAACAACAACAATAACAATAACTCACTTCGCAGCCTTTGTTTTTTAACATTTTTTTGGTAAATGAATTCATTTAGTTCTCATAGCCTTTTGGGTTGTTGTTTTTTTTATTTTTTTAGGGCATCACTGCCCTGGTGGTGGGAGTAAGAGGCCCATCCTTTGCCTCTGTGGAGCTGGAATTGAACCTCCATCCCAGTGGGCCACAGTCCCGCACACAACCACTACGCCACCGGGGCTCAGCCCCCTCATAGCCTTTTATGCAAGAGGTCCTATTCTTTACGACCTGTGTTCTAGGGTTGAAGATGTTGAGACACAGCAGAGTTAGAGTAGTTTATTCAAGGTCAGAGAGTTGATAAGAGGTAAGGCTATAATTCAAACCAAGGCAATCCAGCTGAAGAAATGTGCTGGACTATTATACGATGCTGCCTTCAAAGAAGGTTTCTGTACCTCTACAGATTTGATAGATAGGAAAACGCCTTTGATTTAAAGGGTATTCCATTGTTGTCATGTTAATGCCATCAAGTCAGTTTTGACCAGGGGTGGCCTTGTACAACAGGGAAGAACGGTGCCCGGGGATGTTTCTTGGGAGCAGCTCACCAGGTCCTTCTTCTGTGGAGCTACTGGCAACATTTGAAACATCAACCTTTCCACTAGTGTGGGCAGCGAACACTGGGGGAAATATGACAAGGACTATATCCCCTAACTTATAACAGAGAGAATCTGGAAAACTGGTATTTCATGGAAAACTTCCACTTTGGTAAGTTAAAGTTCAATACATTATCCTGCCTTAAGTATCATTCCCATAGATTCTCCCTTAACACTCTGAAAGTGAAAACAGGGTTGATTTTTTCTCTCTCTACAGAAGCAGATATCCAGTTGCTATCTCTTCCTGCAAGTGTCACCCAGCCTGCTCATACCTTTCCCTAACACAGATATTAGGTTTCCTCACCTGTGAGCTCAGGGATCCTACTGTAGATTCCGCCCTCCTGGTGACATATGTAACTACTTTTCTTGTAGACACCTATAAATATCCCAAGATAGTAAAGATGCTTTCTTCTCTCACCTCCATGTGGACCACCCAGAGGGCCTGAGGTGAGCATGCTACCGTAAAATGTGTCTGGCTCCTCTATTTTATTCTCTTTTCTATTCTCGATGACTTTTCTGTGATCTTTATATAGTATCACGGTACAATTGTACCTACTGGCCCTTTGGATGTTAGAGGCTGACTTCCTCTGACAAATTAGTAACCATGTGTGTAACGGTAGTGACAGGAGAGATCCTAAGAGTGTTGAGATTGTGATAGGTAGGTTTATTGTGCCAACCTGGGCAAGAGGAACATGTGGGATTAATAAGGTCACAGTTTGATTGGAAGGCAAAGAGATAAATGGCTCAGCAAGCTGCAGGTTGCTTGTTCTCTGCCTCAACTTGTGAGCTATACTACCTGTGAACTGCCAACCTGTGGATTGTGTCGTTAGAGCTTGAGGTTCCTTCAAGACCTGCTTCACCATGCTGCTGGGGTATACATTGCTTGAGTTTGGAACTGTTGGACCTTGTTATCTTGCTGACTGTTGGTGACCCTTTCTACAGTTTGCTGCCTGTGGCCAGACTGTCTGCATTGCCCCTTGGAAGACTCAGCTGTCTGCTTCCTTCACTTTTGACCCAGCGGCCTTCATGAGTTGAAGGATTTCCAGTATATGAACTGTTTCATAGATGTGAGTTGAACTGAGCACTCTGAACTGCTGTGTGAACTAATTAGCTGTTATACTCCTGTGTGCTGTAGCTCGCTATATATTCATAAATGTCCTGCTGTTGTTTCTCTAGAGAACCCCATCTAACACAATTGGAATCAGGAGTGATTATAGAGAAATGGTCATAAATATGGGCTTCTCAAATTGGATCTCCAGTTTGATTAGGCTTAACAGCACTGATAATTCTACCTCTACCCCTAAAGGCATGAATAAGTCTTCAGTAGAGTGAGTGGTGGTAATCCATAGTATGACATCACAAAGCTAATACCCACAGTATCACCAGGCTCTGGGTGAGTGTGTGTTTGTTATTTTCCAGCAGTTTTGTCAGGATGAAAAGTATAGAGAAGCTGGTTGGCTGGTCCTCCTTACGATAGAAAACGTCATCAAGGAAAGGGGTAATCGCAGAAGCACCTCTCAAGTGCCGAATAACAGGCTTAAAAGTTTCTGCGTGTGCTATGAAAGAGAGTCTTCTCTCCTCTAGTAATAGAACTGACATTGCTGAACGCCACATCCAGAGTCTTATCAGAGAAGTAGCTGAATTGCAGCGTCAGCTGAACTGTAGGTCTAGAACATGGATGATATTAAACTAAGGGCATTAATCAGAAAGAATTGGGACCCTGAAACATGGGATGGGAACATGTGAGCTGATGATCCAGGGGAGGAGGATATTGAGCCCCTAGAGTCAATTGAGCCACCCCAGTCACTGGATCCACCCCCCTCACCCCAGTGGATTAACCAACTCACAGTAAGACAACCCACACCTGAGCAGATTAATCAAACTGGCCAAACTGAAATGCCAGGTAGGGCTGCATCTGTAGCATTGTCTGGGTGAGATAGGTGCCTTACAAAATATTGCTGAGAGCACCCAGGAAACACCCTCACCCCCCATTATTTCTTCTAGACATGTAACTGAAATTAAATCTCAGAATGTTCCTACAAGTGAGGTTTAGATGATGACTCAGGAAGAAGTGCTCTATATTCATGAAGACCTGCTCACATTTCTAACAAGCAGAAGCCTGGGGACTATCCCTGAGGATGATTATTATGGGTATGGGATACCGGTGCAAGAAATGTAACATTAGATCAGTTTGAGTTTCTTGATATGGGGCTCCTAAGAACAGATTCTTCAGTATCTCATCAAGAGAGGTTAAAAGAGGATCTAATTGCATATTTGGTTGGTTCACTGAAGGATGGGCTGCCAGATAGCCTAGATTAGACCAACTTGAAGTACTTTATACAGTAGAAACAGCAGTTCTCAACCTGTAGATCGTGACCCCTTTGGGGAATTAAACAACTCTTTCAAAGGGGTCACCTGATTCATCACAGTAGCAAAATTAGAGTTATGAAGTAGAAACAAAAATAGTTTTATGGCTGGGGGGCGGGGTCACCACAACTTGAGGAACTGTATTGAAAGGGTCATAGCATTAGGAAGGTTGAGAACCACTGAGAAGAAGGCATCCAAAAGCTTAGGGAAATTGGCATGTTGGAGTGGATCTATCAGAATAATCCCATAGATCCAAAAAAGGAGTTCCCTGGGACATAACTTTCAAAACAACCATAAGGAACAAGTTTATGAAGTGGGCTTCACCATGTCTGAAGACTCCTGTGATTGCTATTTTATGTACACCAGGATTAATCATCGGAACTGCCTTAAGTGAATGCTGACATTTGTGTACAGTGGAGCTGATTGGGCCTGGTGATGGTAGGAGGCAGGTGTCAACACTGAATCAACAGAAACAGGTGGATGTGGTTATCGTAATGGACAGCAAGGTCTCTGTAGTAATCAAAGCAACCTGCTTCATGTGGACTTACGGCATTGGCTACGTATCCACGGTGTCCCTAGGAATAGAAGACATGGAAACCTACTATTTATGTGGTCTGAACAGGCAGAAGAACACTAGATCAGGTGAACAGCAGAATAGAGACTCACTACCACTCAATCAATTCCCAGACCTGAGCCCATTTACAGACCCACACCCGTTGGATGAGGGGAAGGTCAGGTCCCTTTGAAGAAGGATGCTGCTACATCACCAAAGGTTTATACTGTTAGTCTTTCACCTAGCCTTCTCCAAGGGACCAGTGACCTTTCACAAGAGTGACTGTTCATTAGGTGGAGGGCGGGGGGAGGAAATAATCAAACTTTTGGGGGATTACTGGACACTGGCTCTGAACAACACTAATTCCAGGAGACCCAGAATGTTTTAAAGGCCCGACAGTCAGTGGGGGCATATGGAGGTCAAGTTATCAATGGAGTTTGAGCTCAAGTATGCCTCACTATGGGTCCAGTGAGCCCCTGAACCTGTTCTGTTATTTTCCCAGTTCCATCATTGGAATAGACATACTTAGTAACTGGCAGAACCCCCATAATGGGTCCCTGAAATATGGAATATGGGCTATTATGGTAGGAAAGACCAAGGGGACACCATTAGAATTGCCATTGCCTAGGAAAACAATAAACCCAAAGCAGGACTGAATTCCAGGAGAGATCACAAAGATTAGTGTCATTATCAAAGACTTGAAGGATGTAGGGGTGGTGATTTCTACAACAATCATGTTAAACTCACCTATTTGGCCTCTAAAAAAATTTAGATAGACCCTGGAGAATGACAGTGGATTATCATAAACTTAATGAGGTGGTGACTCCAATTACAGCTGCTGTTCCAGATGTGACTTCATTGCTTGCATAAATTAATACTTCTCTTGGTACTTGGTATGCAGCTATTGATCTGGCCTATGTCTTCTTCTCAATGCCAGTCTCAAAGGACCACAAGAAGCAGTTTGCCTTCAGCTGGCAGGGGCAGCAAAACACTTTCACAACTTTCCCCCAGGGGTGCATCAACTCTTATACTCTATGCTACAATTTAGTCTGAAGGGAACTTGATTGCCTGACTCTTCTGAAAAATGTCACACTAGTGCAGCATTCTCAACCTGTGGGTCGTGACTCCTTTTTTTTGGGGGGGGGGTGTTGAGCAACCCTTTGAAGGGGCCGCCTGATTCATTACAGTAGCAAAATTACAGTTATGAAGTAGTAACTTATAGGTGGGAGGGTCACCACAATGTGAGGAACTGTATTAAGAAAGTTGAGAACCACTGCACTAATCCATTATATTGGTGACATTATGCTGATTGGACCCACTAAAGAGGATATATCAGAGACTAGATTCATTGGTACAACTGTGTGCAAGAGATTAGGATATCAAGCCAAAGGAGATTCAGACACTGTCCACCTCAGGGAAATTTCTAGGGGTCCAGTAGTGTGGGGCATGCCTAGACATTGCTGCTAAAGTAAAGAATAAGCTATTGCACACACATCCACAACAACAACTAAACAGGGGGCACAACACTTAGTGGGCCTCTTTGGATTTTGGAAGCAACTTGGGGGTTCTACATCAACTTATTTATCAAGTGACACAAAAGGCCTCCCGTTTTGAGTGGGCCCCAGAACAAGGAAAGGCTCTGCAACAGGTTCAGGCTGCTGTGCAAGCTGCTTTGCCACTGAGACCATATGATCCAGCTGACCCAATGGTGCTAGAGGTGTCAGTTGTAGATAGAGATGCAGTGTGGGGTTTTGGCAGGCCCCTATTGGTGAATCATAGTGTAGACCAGGGGCCCTCAGACTTTTTAAAGGGGGCCAGTTTACTGTCCCTCATACCGTTGGAGGGCCAGACTATAGTTAAAAAAAAAATTATAAACAAATTCACTGTGGGCCTGGAATGAATTGGCTGCTAAGCAGGATAGCAACGGTGGCAAAAACACTCAGCGGGCCGGATAAATGTCCTGGGTGGGCCACATGTGGTCCGCAGTCTGTAGTTTGAGGACCCCTGGTAGACTGATGGGATTTTGGAGTAAAGTCCTGCCATCTTCTGCAGACAACTGCTCCCCTTTTGAAAAACAGCTGTTGGCCTGTTACTGGACCTTAGAGTCAGAACACCTCACCATGGTCTATCACATCACCATGAGATTCCAGCTGCCCTATATAACCCTCAGACTCATAAAGTTGAACAAGCACAGCAACACTCCATTGCAAAATGGAAGTGGTATATATGAGATCGGGCCAAGGTCAATGCAAGTGGTATATATGAGATCGGGCCAAAGGAGGACCTGAAGGTACAAGAAAGCTGTATAAAGAAGTGGCCCCAAAGCCCACAGTCTCCACTCCTATCTTCTCTCTCCCAGTCTGGACCTATGTCCTCCTGGGGAATTCCTTATGATAATTTAACTGAAGAACAAAATTCATGCTTGGTTTACTGATAGCTCTGCACAATATGTGGGTACCACTCATAAGTGGACAGCAGCAGCACTACGGTCTCTTTCTGAGATTTCCCTAAAGGACAGTGGTGAAGGGAAATCCTCCCAAGGGGCAGAACTTTGAGCAACGTACCAGGCCATTCAGTTTTTCTGGAAGGAGAAATGAACAAAAGTGAGGCTTTATACTGATTTGTGGGCTGTGTCTAATGGCTTGTCTGGATGGTCAGGGAAATGGAAGGAACATGATTAGAAAATTGGTGACAAAGAGGTATGGGGAAGAGGTAAATAGATAGACCTCTTTGAATGGGCCAAGAAAGTAAAGAGAATCATACCTCATGTGAACATTCACCAAAGGGTTATCGCTGAAGAGGACTTTAACAATCAAGTGGGTACGATGACATGCACTGTGGAGACTATCCCTCCTCTTTCCTCTGCCACTCCTGTCATTGCCCAATGGGCACATGAACAAAGTGGACATTTTGGCAGGAATGCAGGTAGTGCATGGACACAGCAACATGGACTTCACTCACCAAAGCTGAGTTGGCCACTGTCACTGCTGAGTACCTCATCTTCCAGCAGCAGAAACCAATGTTAAGTCCAAGATACAAAACCATTCCTTAGGGAGATCAACTGGCAACTGGTGGAAGGTTGATTACATAGGACCACTTCTGTCATTGAGGGGGCAGTGTTTGTTATTTTTTTTAATTAAAAATCATTTTATTAGGGGCTCATACATCATTTTTCTGATACATAAATGAACATACTGTGACAAGAACCCTTGCACATCCGCTGCTGTCATCATTCTCCAAACATCTGCCCTTTCCCCGAGTCCCTGGTGTCGGTTCCTCCAACCCTTCCTTGTTCCCCTGCTCTCCCTCCCCCATCAGCCCTCAATACTTTATAAATTATTATTATTCTGTCATATCTTACCCTGCCCGACACCTCCCTCAACCAACTCCCCCATGCCCGTCCTCCAGACAGGTCATATGTAGATCCTTGCAGTTGGTTCCGTTTCTCTACCCTACCTTCTCTCCACCCATCCAGTAGTTCCAATCAAACCACCAGCCCGAGGGGCTCATCCATCCTGATTTTCCCATATCTCCAGCCCCCCTCTCCACTAGTGTACCTTCTCCAGTCCATCCAGATGTGCAAGGTAGAGTTGGGATCATGATGGTTGGGGCGAGTGTTTTGTTCTTACTGTAATAGACACATACTCTGAATATGGACTTGTCTTACCTGAATGCAATGCTTTTGCCAAAACTATTATTCGTGGACTTACAGAATGCTTTATCCACTAGCATGGCATCTCATATAGCATTGCTTCAGATCAAAGAAGTCACTTTACAGCAAATGAAGTACTGCAATGGGCCCATCCATGCCCATAGAATCCACTGGTCATATCATGTTCCTCATCATCCTGAAGCAGCTGGCTTGATAGAATGATGGAATGGCCCCTTAAGACACAATGACAGTGCCAGCTAGGTGGCAACAAATGCAGGCTAGGGCAATGTTCTCCAGGATGCTGTATACACTCTAAACCAGTGGCCAATACATGGTGCTGTGTCTCCAATAGCATGTGCCATCTCTTAGTACTGCCATGCCCCGTGATCACTAGGAGTAATAGTGACCCACTTACCCCATAGAACCCTATGTGCTTCAGGTCTAGAGGTCCTTGTTCTGAAGGAAGGAACTCTCCCACCTGGAAGCACAGCATGGATTCCACTGAACAGGCAACTGAGAATGTCCCCTGGCCACTTTGAGATTCTCATGCCTGTAGATTAAAAGGTCAGTTGGGAGTCACTGTATTGAGTGGTATGATTGAGCCTGATTACCAAGGAGCAATTGGACTGGTGCTACATAATGGAGGTAAATAAGAATATGTCTGGAATCCTGGAGATCCCGTAGGCCATTTCTTAGTATTAATGTGCCCTGTGATTAAAGTAAATGGCAAGGCAATACTGACCCAGACCCCTCAGGAATAAAGGCCTAGGTCACCCCACCAGGGCAAAGGTAATGCAGAATGAGTAGGAGAAGAAGGTAGTTCTACCTATCAATTATGGACCAAGTGATTAATTGCAAAAGTGAGGTTTTTGATTGTCAGTTTATCTTCTTTCTATGTACTTTTGAATATATTTCCTTTGCCATATATGATGTAACAGATACAATTAGATTCAGTGTGTTTTCATTTATATGTATGATAGATGTTTGATGTTAGGTGTGTGAGTTCATTAATGCATGAAAATTATATATGGCTAAAGAATTGTGTACAGGTGCCAAGTTGGCAATGGATGGCCTGTGCCAGATAGGTTTATTGTGCCAAACCGGGCAGTAGGAACATGTGGAATTAATAAGGTTGCAGTTTGATTGGAGGGCAAAGAGAAAACTGACTTGGCAGTTCTGCCTCTCTCTCTCTCTCTCTCTCTCTCTCTCTCTCTCTCTCTCTCTCTTGTTTTCTGGTGATCTGACCAGCAAGCGGGCTGCTAGTTTTCTGCCTTCAACTTGTGAGCTACACTACCTATGGAACTGCCAACCTGTGGATCGTGTTGCTAGAGCATGAGGTTCCTTCAAGACCTGCTCCACCGTGCTGCTGGTGTATATATGGCTTGAGCTTGGGACTGTTGAAACTTATTGTCTTGCTAATTGCTGGTGATCTGCTCTGTTGTTTGACTCAGCTGTCTGCTTCTTTGACCTTGGACCCAGAGGCCATCATGAGTTGAAGGACTTCTAGTATATTAACTGTTCCACAGAAGTGAGTTGAATTGAACCTTCTGAACTGCTGTGTGGACTAATTAGCTGTTGTATTCCTTTGTGCTTTATCTATGTCTCTCTCTTTCTCATGTATATAATTATAGATGTCTTGGTTTTCTTTCTCTAGAGAACACTGTCTAACACAGTGATTTTTTTTTTCTTCAAGTCTTCAGATTGGTTCCAACTGGTTTAGCGATGGCAGACAAAGCAAGAACCAGTACGGACTAGAATTTGCAAAATGGGGGTACCTACAGCAATACTTGGAGCAAAGAGAAGTTATAGATTTCTGCCCTGGAGTGGGAGACTTGCAAGAAATAGATTATTGCCAGGACGGTTGAGAGAGACACACAGACGCATTCCAAGTGGTACAATCCATTGCCATCTCTAAGTGGGGGACCATTGTTTTGAACTCTGATAGTCAAGTCATGTGTTGTTATGCAACATTCACACTGCTCTTGTTTTGCTTTGTTCTAAACAGTTTTGTTGGCATATAATTCACACATCATGCAATTCAATATTTCAATCATATGAAGAACAATTTTACAGTCACCACCACAATTTCAGAACTTTTTTCTTCTTTCTTGTATTCATTGTTAGTTGCCGTCTAATTTTTCTCAACAACCCCTGTCATGCCTCCAAGAAACCACTAATCCAGTTACTGTCTCTATAGATTTACCTAGCCTGAATTTCATATACCAAAAAACATACCTCCCCCCAAAATAAGCAAACCCAACAAAGAAAAGCTTCAATTGAAAAGAAAGAAGAAAATATTGAAAACTAGGACAGTTTTGGGCTGAGCCCCGGTGGCGTAGCGGTTGTGCGCGGGACTGTGGCCCACTGGGACGGAGGTTCAATTCCAGGAGTGGGGCTGGGCCTCCTACTCCCACCACCGGAGAGCAGTGATGCCCAAAACAAAACAAAACAAAACAAAAGAAAACTAGAACAGTTTTAAAAGGTCCAATGGGGGGGCGGGGGGGGGGCTGAGGCCTGGTGGCATAGTGGTTATGCGCGGGACTGCGGCCCACTGGGATGGAGGTTCAATTCCAGCAGTGGAGCTGGGCCTCCTACTCCCACCGCCGGAGAGCAGTGACCCCCCCCCCAAAAAAAACAAACAAACAAACAAGCAAACATAAAAAGGTGAAAGGGAGAGAACATGAGAAGGTGTTGACTACATCCGCAATGATCCATTCTTCAATGCACTCTGCCTGATAACAGAACTAACCACATACCTGGGCTATCATCAGAACAGATTCACCAAAAGCTTCACCCATGTGGGGACCCTGCCAATGAACTTTAGGCTTCCTAGTCATTCTTAGCCATCTGCAAGCCAATTTAAACTCTCATGCCATTCCTTCCTTTGGATTTGGATTTTGTTATTTACAATCCTCAGATCACATAGGCTGGTGTGCTTCTTCCGACTTAAGTGACGTCTCACTTAGCTGGCTGCTTCTTTTAAGAAAACGTTTATGACCCCAGATGCTATTTTTCTGAGAGCAGCACACCATCTGTTTGTTTTTGTTTTTTGCCACACTGGACGACAGCAACCATGTCTTCAGTGATTTCTTCAGGAGGTCAAGCATCAACCAGGATGGTGTCATAAGAACTACCTGTTCTTAGATCGTGCTCTGATTTTAAACTAAGAGGAAGGTTAGGTTTCTATCAGGGCTTCACCCATAATTTCTCCATTCCAGTTATTATTCCAGATACCCGCATTTTATCAACTCCAGTTTTGTTTCATTGGCCACATCTCAACCGGGAATTGAGCAATTCACAGCACTCGTTTGTTTATTGATAAGTTGCTATTTGCTAAACCACAAACTTGGTGCTGGGTATGTGAGGTACAGGATTCAGAAGGGGGAAGTTGAATACATACTGGTCAAGTTGTTTGCAAGTGACAAAAACTCGACTTAAACTAGATTTTTTTTTTATTTTAGGCATCACCGCCCTCTGGTGGTGGGCGTAGGAGGCCCAGCCTTTGCTCCTGGGAGCCAGAATTGAACCTCCATCCCAGTGGGCTGCAGTCCCGCGCACAACCACTACGCCACCAGGCAGGGCTCAGCCAATTTAAAGTAGATTAAATGGGATTTGCTACCAATGAGAGAGATGAGCCATAGATGTCAACAAACCAAACCTAATCTATTGCCTCTGAGTGTATTCTGACGCCCAGCAACTCTCTCGCAGAGGTGAACCACCACACAGGTTTCCCAAGCCTGATACGCTCTGTGGAAGCCGACATCCACATCTTTCCCACTGGTGTGTTGGAAGCACTGTCCTTTCTGTTAGCAGCCAGTACTTTCATATACCAAGAAGAGTTACCAACAACCCAGAGAGGTCTTTGGTTACAAGTAAAAGAGGCCTATTCTGGCCATTGTAAAGAAAAAAGAGATAATGTATTACGAGGCACAGATGATTTTTAGAAACATCAAATCAGCTAAAGAACTAGGTTCGTTGAGAGCAAGAGCTAGAGAAGCTTTAGGGATCCCTGCAGCAGAAGCAATTTGACCCTTACACCTTCATCCTTCGACAGAGGACAACTTCAAGTGGCCCAGTGTGTGGGTGTATTGTGGGATCAATCCCAGGACTGTGCTGGAGGGGGAGACCACAAGGTACTAATGTAGTGGCGCTTGCTATAACCGTTTGGATTTGAGGGTGTCGAGAGAGGAGCAAATCCATGCTTGTAGGTGCCGCATTTGTACGGTCAGGAAGGAAAATCTCAAGGATCATAAACTGAAATGTGAACAGTGGCTATTTTTTGGTAGTAGGATGAATAATGATTTCCTTTCCTCTTTTTTTTAAAAAGGCATTGACATCCTTGTAATTATTATAGGTAGCATACTAATAGTTTTGTCATTGAAAAAAGTTTGTAGGGCTGAGCCCCGGTGGCGTAGTGGTTGTGCGCAGGACTGCAGCCCACTGGGACGGAGGTTCAATTCCAGCAGTGGGGCTGGGCCTCCTACTCCCACCACCAGAGAGCAGTGATGCCCAAAAAACAAAAACAAAAAAAAAAAAAGAAAAGAGTTTGTAAAAAGGAAAAAGAGGGCTGAGCCCCAGTGGCCTAAGTGGTTGAGTGTGGGACTGTGGCCCACGAGCTTGACGGTTCAAATCCAGCAGCGGCTCTTAGGAGCAGCACTGGGAAGCGCCCACAATCACCAGAGGCAGTGATGCCAAAAAAAAGAAAAAGAGCCATGAACGTTTGGACCTCCACATAACAAAGGGCCATCAGTCATATGTTATAGAAAGATGGTTCCCTGGACGTGGGAGTTTGTGGAGCATGTTGGTGGGAAGAGAAACCTGGCACGACTTTGCAAAGCTTATGAAACTGAATGGCAAACAAACAAAGCAGGGAGGAGTCAAATGCTCAAGGTTAAGTTCCACTTAACCTTATTGCCTTCTGGTACTCCTCCATCCTCCATCACGAAGGCTCCAGGGGGTACACACTGTTAGAAAAGTTCTCTTTGGCTTTTGCCAAAATACAAGCCAGAACTAGGTCATGTAAACCCCTGACCAGACTGTCATCCGTATCCTAGCATGCCTCCCCCCCTAGGGTCTAGTGCATAGCCAGTCAAGTTCAAACGCTTGTATTATCTCTTTGTGTGTGTGTGTGTGTGTGTGTGTGTGTAGTGTGGCATCACTGCCCTGGTGGGAACAGGAAGCCCAGCCTTGCTCCTGAAGAGATGCTGCTGGATTTGAACCATCAACCCTGTGGGCCGCAGTCCTGCACACAACCACTATGCCACCGGGGCTCAGCCACTTGTATTAACTCTTTTGCTGCATGGATATATTCATGTATTTATTCATCTGACATTTACTTTGTACCTGTATGCTGGGAAATGAAAAGAGACGTATTAATAATAGAGCAATAGAGATCCTACTCTTTTTTAAAAAATCATTTTATTGAGGCCTTATACAAATCCCATCATAATCCGTACATCCATCCATTGTGTGCAAAGCACATTTGTATACTTGTCACCATCATCATTCTCAAAACATTTTCTTTCTACTTAAGCCCTTGGTATTAACTCCTCTTTTTTCTACTCCCTTTCCGCTCCCCTTCCCTCATGAACTCTTGATAATTTATAAATTATTATTATTTTGTCATATCGAACACTGTCCAGTGTCTCCCTTCACCCACTTCCCTGTTGTCCATACTGCAGGAAAGAGGTTATATGCAGATCTTTAAAGCTGACTCTTAGGCTGAGCCCCGGTGGCGTAGTGGTTGTGCGCGGAACTGCGGCCCACTGGGACGGAGGTTCAATTCCAGCAGTGGGGCTGGGCCTCCTACTCCCACCACCGAGAGCAGTGATGCCCCCCCCCCCAAAAAAAAAGCTGACTCTTAATGAGCTACTAATCCAGGTGGTCAAATATATATACATATATGTATGTATGTATACACACATATTTACACACACCATACATGGATATTTATATACACATAAGTATATTTGCATATTTGTGTGCATACACACAAATAGCACAGAATGTACACAAGGTAAAATATACTCAGACCATATTTCCTGGGAATTAAAGGAAGGATGTATATTCTTCTGTGTTGGGTGACTTCATTGAGAGTTTCCGTTTGGGCGTTTAAGGAGTTTGAGAAAGAGGACCCTGAGTAGACTGGGAGAACCAAGTGGAAGAGAAGCCAAATCATAACCTAGAGAGGCTGACTGGTCTGATGGAGACTTGGACTTCCCAGACTGACCCTCAGCCTCTCTTCCGACCCGAGCCGTCTGGCCTCACGCCTCAGACTGGCTTTCAGCCCAACGATGGAGCGGCTCGGTGGGGAAGCCTCACATCTGAGAGCTACGCGACTGTGGGACACAGGTTTCTCTCCAGCCCGTGATGATTCTCACCTCCGACAGCATTTGCTCACGGATAAGAACCCTGGTCGCCAGGAAGGGCCAGGAGAGGATGGATGATCAAGGTCGAACACAGGGAGGGCGGAAACAAATGGGAAGGATGCTGGCACGTGGAGGGGGGGTGCAGTGGGGCGGTGCGGGGGGACTGCGATCCACGTCGGAAGTGTTGAATGGAAGGCCAATTCACTGTGAAAACTTAAATCATCATAAAAAGTTTTTTTTTTTTTTAAAGGATTTTGAGATCTGAGCTGAACGGCACTTCCTGTTGAACTATTGTGTGCCCCTGTGTGGGGGTGACATGCGGTTCCCCAGGTATTTTTTTTAATCGTTTTTTTTGAGGGGGGGGCATCACTGCCCTCCAGTGGTCGTGGGAGCTACCAAGTCTTGCTCCCAGAGAGCCGCTGCTGGATTTGAACCTCCAAGCCCGTGGGCTGCGGTCCCGCACTCAACCACTTACGCCACTGGGGCTCAGCCCTCCCCACCCCATGTATTTTATAGCGTAGAGCCAGGACTTAGGATTACCTCCGCTGTCGTTTTACAGAAGCAGAGCCACAGGATTTTCTTAAAAAAACAAAACAAAACAAAACAAAAAAAAACGTTTTTAGAACCTCTTGATTCCAGTGGGCCATTTCGAACCACCAGCTTCAAATTCCTAAATCAAAACCAAACTCCCTGCCATGCAGCCCCGCTGACTCATGGCGACCCTGTAGGGCAGGGTCCGACCGTGCCTGGGAGTTTCCCTATCAACTCTTGCCGGGAGTGGAAAGCCCATCTTTCTCTGCTCCCGCCCCCACGCCCACCCCCAACCCCCAGGAACAGCTGGTGATTTTGAACTGCTGCCCAGTCGTGTCACCATGACGCCACCAGGGTCCCGTGCTCCCGAAGGTCTTTAATAATATCATTATACAAATAAATACACAGTTGACTCGATTTGCTTTGTTTTAACCGAGCATCTGAATTAGCACGTCCCCTGCATGACCGCGTGCTGCAGTCTTGACAAACTAAAAGGTAAACTGAGAAGCCGCAATGTTGGAGCGCGCAGCTCACCCACCCCTTCCCCTTAGACCAGACCAGGTGATCTGCTTCCCTCATGATTGTAGCCTAGGAAACCGCTGGGCCAGTTGGACTCTTGTGGAGTTTAAATCAACTCTTTACCACTCAACCACAGGAGAGTGGAGCTGGCGTTCATGTTTATAGTCACCCCGAGACTCTCACGACCTTGGGGGGAGTGGGGAGAAGCACCCAGGGCTCAGGAGGGTGGGAAGGCCTTTAGAACCCAGGTGGTCATGAGGGGGCTCTCTCATTTAGGAAGAGGCTGGAATTCTCACCCGTTCCAGTCAAAGAAGCCAACACCAGTTCTTCTCCGAAGAATACCATGCTGTGAAATGAAACCCAATCATAAGAATGATTTTTAAAAAGGCTGGAAAAGCGAATGAGCTATTCCATTAAGAGATAAAAATGGGTAATGGTTGGTGGAAAGCCTACTGTTTCCCCTCACAGTTGGTGCTCAGGAAAGGTTTTCCGAACCAAAAGGCGATCTGACTGCTGTGCAGAGGGACGAATGCCAGCTAAGGCCCTGGGGATGGAAACGGGGTGGGGGCCATGGCGGCGTGGCCTTCCTTGCGCAGTCAAGACCGGATGATGACTGGCTTTTTCTCTTTATGGACATTTTCTTCTTTTTGTTGAGAGCAGCACTTTATTTCACCCTGTCACTGGAGGTTATCTCTCTCCGCTCCGTATTGTTCCTCAGAAGAAACACAGGAAACACAGGAAAACTGCCCAAGACAGCCGGTTTCCCTTCACCTCTCAAAGGGTGCGAAATGCTTAAACTATGTTAAAAGCTAGGGTTCAAGGCTCGCCCAATCTCAGAAATCAAAGAACGTGAATGATGGACACCAATGGCAAGTCAATTATTCTACGTCAGGTTGGGATTCCAGAACCATACTTTGCAGTAAATTTCTTCTTGCCACAGTATATTTGCTGAAGCACCTATTATCGTTCGGCCTCTAATGATGGGTGAGTGAGTCATGGCCAATGGCAGACAGGAGCTAAGGAGCCCTTTCCCTGCGTCCCCTTCCTCCTGCTTAGTCAGCTGCACCTCAGGGGTCACCATTGCCCAGAGAGGCTTGAGGGCCCAGGCTGCAGGGTAGCGTTCCTACTCTAATTACATAATGTCTGCTGACCAAAATAACTGTCAAAGTCTTCTGTCAAAGCACTTAGCAAAATACTTCTTTTTTTCCTTTCTGAAAAATACTTCTTTCACAGAAGATGTTTTGTAAATGTATGTTTGCTTTACTGATCGGATTTCAGGTTTATGTGTGTCTGAGTGCCAGGTACATTTATTATCCTTAAACGTTCTGTGAAGTGAATGAACGTTGAATTTTCTAAACTGAGGTTAAATCAAAGTAGCAACTCTACACTCAATGATTTTTCAGTGAAATATTTATTTATGGGGCTGAGCCCTGGTGGCGTAGTGGTTGCGCGCGGGACTGCGGCCCACTGGGACGGAGGTTCAATTTCAGCAGTGGGGCTGGGCCTCCTACTCCCACTGCCGGAGAGCAGTGATGGCCCCCCCCAAAAAAAATTTATTTATGGTATTAGGGTACTACGAGGCCTCGTGGCATAGTGGTTACTCCTCTGGCTGCTAACTGCAAGACCAGGAGTTTGAAATCACCAGCCACTCTGCAGGTGAAAAACAGAGCCCTGTGCTCCTGTCAAGAGTTACCGTCTCAAGGGCTGGGCCCCGGTGGTGTAGTGGTTGTGCGCGGGATTGCAGCCCACTGGGTTGGAGGTTCAAGTCCAGCAGCGGCCCTCCAGGAGCAAGGCTGGGTCTCCTACTCCCACCACCAGAGGGCAGTGATGCCCCCCCCCCAAAAAAAAACAAAAAAGAGTTACCGTCTTGGAATGCCACAGGGGCAATTCTACCATGTACTATAAGGTCGTTATGAGTTGGTTTTGATGGATGGCAGTGAGTTTGGTTTGAGTTTTTGGTATGAGGGTAACTTTTACAATAAAGGAGACGCAATGAACAAATTAAATCAATGCTTATGAACACACCGGTGCTGAAAATCTGTCTGTGACGATGGTAAGTCTTTTTATAGCGAAAGGTAACGGGCTCTGGTTAACCAGACATTGGACTTTAGAAACAAAAGTATTGGATTCCAAGATCTCTCTGGGTTGCTTAGAGGTGAGTCTGAGAAAGCGTCTAAAGCACTTTGCATCAGTCCTGAGACTTACTGAATGAAATTTATAGGAATGAAATTTATAGGAATTTTCTCTTGGCCACCTTTCTTTTTTTGAATTTTGAATTTTAATTTTTTAAAATTTTTTAGGCATCACTGCCCTCTGGTGGTGGGAATAGGAGGCCCAGCCTTTGCTCCTGTGAGCTGGAATTGAACCTGCATCCCAGTGGGCCGCAGTCCCGTGCATAACCACCATGCCACGGGGCCTCAGGTCATTGGTCACCTTTCTTAACGTCTCACTCTATCCAGCCCATTATGCTCACTATGGAAAGAGCTAGGCTTCTTTTCCTTTTTCTTTTGTAAAAATACTTTTATTAGGGGCGCTTACATCGCATCACAATCCATACATTCCTCCAATGTGTCAAGCACATATGTTACCAGCATCATTTTCAGAACACTTGAGCCCCTGATATCAGCTCCCCCATTTCCTCCTGCTCCCTCTCTGGCCCTCCCTCCCTCATGGACCCTTGATAAGTTATTGAATATTTTTCCACATCTTACATCATCCTCCGTTACCCCTCACTCACTTTTCCATTATTTATCCCCCGGGAGGGTTTCTAATTGATTCTTGTGATTGATTTCCCCCTTTCTTCCCCCCTTCCCCAATTCTCCTGATATCTCTACTCTCCTTGTTGGCCCGGAGGGGGTTATCTGTTCCAGATTCCCTGTGTTGTGAGTTCTTATCTATAGCAGAGTGCATGCTCTGGTCTAATCTGATTTATAAGGTAGAATTGAGGTCATGATAGTGGGGGAAAGGAAGCACCGAAGGGCTAGAAGAAAGTTGTGTGTTTTTTTTTTTGGGGGGGGCATCACTGCTCTCTGGTGGTGGGAGTAGGAGGCCCAGCCCCACTGCTGGAATTGAACCTCCGTCCCAGTGGGCTGCAGTCCCATGCACAACCACTACACTACCGGGGCTCAGCCGAAAGTTGTGTGTTTTGATGCTATACTGCACCCTGACAGGCTCATGTCTTCCCTATGATCCCTCTGAAGGGGATGTCCAATTGTTTACAGATGGGCATCAGGTCTCCACTTCATGCCCTCTCCCCCAGTTCACCGTGGGTATGGTTTCTTTCTGGGTCTCAGATGCCTGATACCTGATCCCGTCGACACCTCATGATCACACAGGCTGGTGTGCTTCTTCCATGTGGGCTTTGTTGCTTCTGAGGTAGGTGGCCACTTTTTAAAAATCTAGAGCTAGTTTTCTTGGTGTGGGGCATTATTTTGTGTGTGTGTGTGTGTGTGTGTATATATATATATATATATATATATATAAATAAAACAAAGGAAACCCACACTGCCATTGAGTAGACTGGATTCCTCATGAGCTTGTAGGACAGACTAGCACTACCTCTTTGGTTTCTGAAGCTGTGCACATTTATGGAAGCAGACAGCCTCATCTTTCTCTTGTGGAATGGCTCGTGGTTAGCTGTCCTGCTCATAACTCGCTGCCTCCCTGGGCCTCCTCTTTCTGGTGGTGTAGGATTTAGTTGATGGGGAAAGAGACACTAGACCTAAGAGACATCAATTGAAGGGGAGAGAAGTAGGTGGCAATGTCAGAGACCAATCGATACGAGTAGACTAAGAAGCAGAGCAAGAGACGGTGTGCTCGATTGGGTCCCTGGAGAAGCCACTCTGGTGGTACTTCTATGGGTATATAAAGAGAGGAGTAAATTTTTAACCATTTTATTGGCACATAATTTACATAGCATACACTTCAATAGTCCAGACATA
Organism: Nesogale talazaci; assembly: GCA_004026705.1. Lineage (NCBI taxonomy): Eukaryota > Metazoa > Chordata > Mammalia > Afrosoricida > Tenrecidae > Nesogale > Nesogale talazaci. The sequence continues at coordinate 19,904 of PVJH01013362.1, read as the reverse complement.
GCGCGGAGAATTTTATAATCATTGGCATACCCACTTTTGGAACATCCACTTCCTCCTCTGTAGCTAAGTCCTCTTTAAAAGGAGTTGTGCAATCACAGTCCGTTCTAGCACTCCCTTCCCACTCCCTTCATCATTTCCCACTTCTGAAACCCCTCTCCCCCGACCCCCACCTCTACGTGCCCGAACAACCCCTGTATCTGTTATTATCACTATGCATTCACTCTTCCTGTGAGTCACAAATTGGGAAACGCAACAGAAACAATAAAAACCAAATTCTAAATAAGGTTAAATGCCCTTTAAAATAATTATACTATAGGCTGAGCCCCGGTGGCGTAGTGGTTGTCCGCGGGATTGGGGCCCACTGGGACGGAGGTTTAATTCCAGCAGTGGGGCTGGGCCTCTTACTCCCACCACCGGAGAGCAGTGATGCCCTCCCCCCCCCAAAAAAAAAAAAAAAAAGAAAGAAAGAAAGAAAAGACCCTCGGGTTGAGCCCCGGGGGCATAAGTGGTTGAGTGCGGGACTGCAGCCTGCGGGCTTGGCAGTTCAAATCCAGCGGTGGTTCAAATCCAGCGGTGGCTCTCAGGAGCGGCACTGGGTAGCGCCCACGACCACCAGAGGCAGTAATGCGCCCCCCCCCCCGCCCCCAACAAAAACCAAAACAAAAAAAAGAGAGAAAAGACCCTCATCCACATTCCAAAAACCAGGGAAGAAATGTCTGTCTTGAAACAAATAAGAGATTTGCACACGGGAACCAATGCAGATCTGGTCTATAGAGAAGTTATCTGGCCAAGTTCGAGTTTGATTCAGCATATTCAAGATTACAGTGGTAACAGCAAAGCTGTTGGAGACCCTTGCCTATAGCTAGAGCAGATCTGCCAGTGGCTCAGCCTGACCAGAAACTCTACAGATGGGTTTTGGGCTTCCACTGTCCTTTATCATCTTCTACAAATTGGGTGTTCATAATTTTAGTTTTGATACTTTTCCCTTCACCATATTCAAAAATTTGTAATTTTCATCTTTGGGTCACACAAGCTCGTGTGTTTCTTCTGTGTGGATTTAATTGACTCCTTGCTTAGATGGCTGCTCGTTTGAATACAAGTCTTTAAGGCTGTGGACACTGTACTGATTGATAGCTGGGCACCATGTACTTTCTTCCCCATACTTTGCAGTTCTACCCCTATCTTCAGTGATCCTTTCATGAATGTGAGTATCAAGCAGAGCCATATTATCAGAACTAAGTGTTCTTGAATTGGGATGAGAGTTAAGTAGGAGCTCAGAATCCATCTGCTTTTCCATGGAGTTTGCACGTCTCAGGTTTATTTTGTTGGGTCGTAATAATGATAAAATCACAACCCTGTAAGGAGAGAAGGTTCTATCAAGAAAAATGGCTAATACAGTAACAGCTAAGTCTAAGTCAAGTCCATGAGTCAGATATAAAGCTGGAGGCTCTTTCTGAACTGTGCAGCTGTCAGGACTGATGGAACAAGACTGTGGTTGGTAAACTCAAACAAATCTAAAGTGTGCAGTCTCTGATGGGTCCGAGAGTCAGCTGACAATAGATTTCAGAGTCAGTAGACAATATGGCGGGCTGTTAGCTCAACAACCAGAGGTGGTGTGACAGAGTCAGGAATCCAGGCCAGCAAGAAGAGTGAAGCTCTCCACTGCTCTCTACTTAATTATCCTGGAGGAGATATCTTCAGGACTATGAACCCAGTAACTGCTTAGCTCTGAGTAGATCCCTCATGGAGATGTTTATAGTATGTTATATCACACTGAGATTCCTGGCTCAGCTGAGTTGACACAAAACCTACCAATCACAGCTGGAGAAAGAGCAGCAGCAAGGTTGTATGGGCTGAACTGTGAAAGAGAATTTGGGGAATTTGAGAGTATTCCTCTCCAGAACAGCTGTGGGTGTGACGGAAACACAGGAACCGGGCATTTCAGAAGATTTCTGAGCAGTTCTGATAAGCTGGGTCCCTTGAAAAATTCTTTGTGTTAGTAGAGACTACAATTCATTTCCAATTGTTTTTCAAGGCTGAACAATTTCTCAGAATTCTGTGTAGGCATTTAGGATCCTGGGATTTATTTATCTTATGATAAGCTTTATAGTTACTAGCCAATTATTAGCACAACATCAACCTACCCTTGTGTATCAATTTGTATCCATTTATGCCTTATAAAGTTTACTAGCTCATTAGACACACGTAGGGACACGAGTTAACTCTCCAAAAATGACTCTTGCAAGTAAGTAGGTACTTTCTGTGTGTCCTTGGGCCTGCCCTTCCCACACAGATAGCTCAGACACTACAGCATAGCCAGAGACATTGGGAATGTTTAACAACTCCCAACCTCTTGCCTGAGTTGTGGGAATTTGATGCATAGTAGCATCACAATTTGGATGAGGTCTCCATACCTACCACATCTTCTACTCCACTCTTGGCACAGGTCACTACCAATGAAAAAGGAGCCCCTAATCAGATTAGACCAGAACATGCACACTGCTACAGATAATAGCCTCAAATGCAGGCAATCCAGGACAGATAAAAGCCTCAGGACCAACAATGAGAATAGAGACACCAGGAAGATTAGGGGAAGGAGAGAAGAAAGAAGTGCAATGGATCACAGGGATCAACGGTATAACCCTTTCCCAAGGGGATGAACAATGAAAAGTGGGTAAAGGGTGACAGAGGATGATGTAAGATATGAAAATAATAATCTATAACATCAAGGGTTCATGAGGGAGGAGAGAGGGGAAGGATGGTGAAATGAGGAGCTGATATCAAGGGCTCAAGTAGAAAGAAAATGCTTTGAAAATGATGCTGACAGCATCTGTGCTAACGTGCTTGACACAATGGATGAATGTATAGATTGGGATAAGAGATGCTTGTCTTAAAATAACTAGCTACTTAAAGTGCCAACTTACTAAGTCTACATAGGAGAAGCATACCAGCCTATGTGATCCAAGGACGGTAAATAACAATATCCAAATCCAGAGGAGATAACGGTATCTGTGATGTTTGTTATGCCGACAAGGCCACAGAAGATTGGTGGGTCTGTTGTGATGGCACGGCCAATGAACACACGGGATGAATTGAAGGGCAGAGATAGGAAGGGCTCAGCGAGTTCCCCCCGCTCTCTTGCTTCCAGATCTTCGGACCAGAGAGCTGCCTTGTTCATCCTGTGCCCGGACCTCCCAGCAACACTACCCGTGGGAAACCTAATTGTGGACTGTGTAGCTGTGAGTTGCAGTTCCATCACAGTATCCCCACTCCTGGGATATACATCTCTTGAGCTGGGGACTGTTGGACTCTGTCATCTGGCTGACTGTTGGTGACCTGCTCTGCTGTTTGCTCTGCTGTTTGCCTGTGACCAGATAGCCTGAATTGCTCTACAGAGGACTACTCAGCGGCCCTCAAGATTTGAAGGACTGCCAGTCTTCTAGCTGCCTCACACAAGTGAGTTGCACCGAGCAATCTATATGGCTTTATAGATAGTTAACTGTTTCTTTCTTATCTTATATACCTTTCTCTATATATAAATATATAAAAAGAATTTCTAGTGTCTTGATTTTATTTCTCTAAGAGAACCCTTCCTGACACAGTATCAGAGTTTAAATTCTAAACACTCAGTTTGCAGAAGGCTATAGATGGCAGAGGAAGCCCAAAATCCATTTGCAAGATCCTTAAAGTCTCTAGTGAATCCCCTTTGACCATAGAACAGAGATACAAATAGCCTTGCTCTCAGAGAACATTGAAAAGTAAATTATGGCAGAGGTAGCTAGACTAAAAGTTAATACCTTATCATTTGATTTCCCTTTTGACCCATTTTAAAGTTGTTACAGTTTTTTTTTTTTTTTGGCATCACTGCCCTGGTGGTGGGAGTAGGAGGCTCAGCCTTTGCTCCTGTGAGCTGGAATTGAACCTCCATCCCAGTGGGCCGCAGGCCTGTGCACAACCACTACGCCACCAGGGCTCAGCGCGTTGTTACAGTTTTTAATAGTTTCTGTTTTCTTTTCTTTTTGTGTGTGTGTGGCATCACTGCCCTGGTGGGAGTAGGAAGCCCAGCCTTGCTCCTGGAGAGCTGCTGCTGGATTTGAACTGTCAACCCTGTGGGCTGCAGTCCCACACACAACCACTATGTCACCAGGGCTCAGCCCTCTGCTTTCTTTTTGGTTGAGGTTTTCCTGTTTTATTTTGCTGTTGGTTTTTATTTGTTTCTTATTGTTTTGTGTGTTTTTTTGTACATGAAATTTAAGATAGGTAAATCTATAGATTCAGTGACTGGATTAATAATTACCCAGGGACATAGTAGAGGAGTTGGAAGTTAGAACTAACAACAATAAGAAAAGAAAGAAGAAAATGTTATAAGATTGATTGTGGTGATGAATGCACGACTCTTCTTAATATGATTAAACCATTAAATTAAATGACATGTCAATATTGACAATAAGAAAAGAAAGATGTACAGGCTCAGAAACCTTATATATGGTCAACATGAGTTGGAGTCAATTTGATGACAGGGGTCTTTTATTTTGATTTTCACAACCAAGAGTCCTAACTCATAGAGAAGATCCCTCTATTTTACAGATACGAACACACAGGTCCCGAAAGACAAAGCCCCCCTGCCCCAAACCACAGAGGTAGGGAGAGAGGACTCCAAACCTTTGAGCTAGGTCTTTTTGATCAGCATTTTCACAAGTGTGGTAGGAGATTCCAGAAGTCTCAGAGAACTCCCTTGGAATAATTCCTCACCAGCAAGTCTGGGCTGAACCAAAGCAGTTTCTCTTCCAGCTGCTCTACGGCTTGTGCTTCTATCAATATTAAGAAAAAAACAAAACATTTGAAAAACTCTTTGCCCCACATGTCTGAGGAACTCCTACATTGGAGAGGGGAGAGGAGAGTCTACTATAGCTGACGAAGCAGCTATTTCTTCTCTCCCTTGTTCCTAAATAGATCCCAAAGCTTTTGCCATTTCAGTTTTTATAAGTGCACAAATTATTTCAGTAATTGACTGTGTAGCCCTTTTCAATGAGATTTTTTTCCCATCACCATTAAGTCATGCCCTCTATAAACTCCTTCCTCCTGCCTGGTAGTCATGCTGATACACTTTGGTCTCTGTATACTTGCCTTGTCTTAACTTTAAAAAAATATTTAAGATCATACGAGATTTGCTGTTTTATGTTCGACTAATTTCATTCGACATATTATCTTCATGTATCAAGACTTCATTTCTCCTACTGGGTGAACAGAGTTCCTTGTTTGTTTGAGTACAACGCATACTCATGTATAAGCCAAGTTTTCCAGCACATTTTTAATGCAGTTTTTCTGGTAAGTTTAGGTGCCTTGGCTGATATTTGGCTTATACTCCAGTATATGTGGTATATTCCAGTTTTTTGCTTGTTTTCTTGAGATGAACTTGTTCCTAAAGACTCCAAGCCATCTCAATTTTACTTTTCCTCCTCATTTTTTCTTTCTTTTCCTTTTTTTTTTTTTTTGTTGAAGCCACTCAGACTACTATTTAAGTTCAAGGCATATAGAATCTGGAGGGATTTAAAACTTTTTTATTTTTATTTTTTTTAGGCATCACTGCCCTCTGGTGGTGGGAGTTTATTTTTGTTTTTTAAACAAACATATTACACCCTCAATAAAAATGATTAAAAATAATAAAAAAGAAACATATATGTATATTACACAGCCCATCTCAAGAACTTAAATAAGAAACAATATCCCTCCTTTCCCCCCCTCTCCCTCTTCCTTCCCTCCCCTCGCTGTTCCTGTCTTGTCCTTTGATATAGTCTTCAAAGCCTTGTCTTTCGATGTCTCAGTAGACAAGTTTGTGTACCCACGCATCTGTTGAGCCTTTCGCTGTTGTTTACCTTTTGGCTATTGTGCATATTACACTAATGAACATTGGTGTACAAGTCTCTGTTTGAAGCTCTGCTTTCAAGTCTTTCAGGTACCGATCTGCTGGGTCAAACGGTTCTAGTTTTAGTTTCTGGAGGAGCCACCAAGGAGCCCTGGTGGTAGAGTAGGAAACTCCCGGAGCTGCCAACCCCAAGGTCAGGTTGGCCTCCATGGGAGAAAGAGAAGCTTGCTACTCCCCGTCAAGACGGACAGTCTCGGACACCCGCAGGCACGGTTCCGCTCTGTCCCGCAGCGTCGTTGAGTCAGAATTGTCTCCATGGCACTGAGATTGAGGAACTGCCACACTGGTTCTCACAATGCCTGTGCCACTTTTGTATCCCTATCAGCAGTGGGTAAGTAAGGGTTCCAATTTCCCCCACACCTTGGCTGACATTTGTTATTTTCTGTTCATTTATTTTTTTTAAAATCTTATTTATCCTGGTGATGGTGAAATGGTATCTGTTGTTTTTTTTAATTTAATCATTTTATTGGAGGCTCCTACATCGCTTTTCACAATACATAGTTACGCATAATATGCCAAGTACCTTCACATTGCCTGCTTTTGTTAACATTCTCCAAATACCTGCTTTTCCACTCTGGCCCTTGATATTAGCTTCTCATCCTTCCCCCTTCGTCCTCCCCCTGCCCCCAGTCCTCCTCACTGTGGTTTTTGTTTGCATTTCTTAGATAACTAATGATGTTGAATATCTTTTCATCTGCTTGGTGGCCAGTTTTCCTCTTTGTTGAAAAACTACATATTTGTTCCCCATTTTACTATTGGGTCCATTGGTGTTTTTTTTCTTTCTGCTGTTGTTGTTGTTGTGGCATCACTGACTTGGTGGGAGTAGGAAACCCAGCCTTGCTTCTGGAGAGCTGGGGCTGGATTTGAACTGTCAGCCCTGTGGGCTGCAGTCCCGCACACAACCACTGAGCCACCAGGGCTCAGCCTGGGTTCATTGTTTTTGCTGTGGTAAGTTGGCAAAGTTTTTATATAGATGTATATATATTGGGGTTTTTTTCTGGGTCAGTAGATTCTTGTCAGATATATTGTTTCTGAAAATGTTTCCCAAGATGATAGCTTGTCCCCCTCCCCTTTTTTTTGGTAACGTCTTTCAATAAACAAAAGTTTAAAAATTTTATGAGGGTTTAGTTGTTTAGTTTGTACTTTGCTGCTTGTGCTTCTGTCGTTATATTAGCTAATCCATAGTTAAAAGGAAGGCCTGGCAGAGTTGCCCCTGCATATGCTTCTAAGAATTTTATGGCTTTAAAGGATACATTTAAGTCCTTAATTAATTTTGAATGACTTTTACATATGGTGCGAGGTATGGATCCCATTTCATTATCCTGCATGTAGAAATCTAGTTTTTCCAAACACCTTTTATTGAAGAGCGTATTCTTTCCCTACCATACAGATGGACTCAGCATCCTTGTCAAAAATTAGTGGGCCATAGATGTGTGATTTATTTTTGGAATTTCAGTGCTATTCCACTGGTCTCTATCTCTATTATTTACAGACTCAGTCTGTTTTGATTAATGTAGCTGTCTGCGATGTTTTAAAATCTGAAAGTGTGAGTCCTATTGCTTTATTCTTCTCTTTCAATGTTGCTTTTGGTATTTGGCACCTCTTGTCTTTCTGTACAAAACTGAGGATTGTTTTTTTCCATTTCTTTCAAGAAGGTTGTTAGAATTTTAATGGACATTTCATTGAATGCATAGACCATGTTGGGTAGTATTGACATCTTAACAAATTTAAATCTTCCAATCCATGGATATGAAGCATCTTTCAATTTAATTCTCCTTTAGTCTTTTTCAGCAGTGCTTCAAATTTTCAATGCAGACCTTCTTTATGTCTGTGGCTAGATTTATTTATTTAGGTTGTATTTACCTTTTGGATATTGCGAATACCTTTTGGTATTTGAGTTTCTGCATTCAAGTCTTTCGGGTATAGATCTAGTGGAATTGATGGGTCATATGAATCTATTTTTAGTTTGAGGAATTACCACACATTTTCCACAATGGTCGAACCATTTTCCAAGATGTGATTGTAAATGGAATTGTTTCCATAATTTCCCTTTCAGGTCGATTATGTCTGATATATTGAAACCCAGCTAATTTTTGTTTGTTGACCATGTACCCTGTAACTTTGCTAAATTCCTCTTTGTCTTTAGAAGTTTTCTAGAGGACTCATTGGGCTTTTGTATATCTAGGATCGTATCATCTATGTATAGAAATGATTTTGCTTCTTCTTTTCCAATATAGATATCTTTCATTCTGTGTTATCTTTTTTCCCTCTCTCTACTGATTAGTATTCTCTCTGTATTACCAGCTCTGAAGTTTAAGTGCTCTCCTAAGGTTCTCTTGCAACTGCTTCAAAGTTAGGATTACTCAAAATTTAGGTGAGAGTTCTTAGAATCGGTAAAGAATTCCATGGAGGGCTTACACTGGACTCTAGTTCATTTCTTTCCCTTCAACCCCTTCTGTACACAAGCACCAGATTCCGCCCTCTGAAGGTCATCTCTCTGATCATATCACTGCACAAATATTTGCCCTGGTTTCCTAAGACCTTCATGAGTAGTCTCCAGAGTGGAGTGTGTATATCCCAAGCCTGCTATTGTGTTGTGGGAAGAAACTATCAGACTTTTCTGTGGATTTGCTAGTTATCTTAAAACATAGAAGAGCTCTTTAGTCTCGGTCACAGAAGCGAGATGATGAAGGGAATGTCATCCTTCTGAAAACATTGCAATGAGAAGCTCCCTCCCTCCATGCAGCTTCAAGGCCTACCATCTTCAGAAGCCGACCTGAGGCAAATGTGGCTCCTCTGCCAAGAGCAAGAGAAAGGATAACCGCACTGCTGTGTGAGTCTGGATTGACTAGAGAAACAAATCCATATGTTTATAAGAAATTCATATGTGTATAAGAAAGAGCTTTATATACAAGAGCAGTTGAATATTGAGAAAAACATTCCAGCCCCGTCCACATCAAGTCCAAAAGTCTGATATTAGCCCTTATGTCCAATACCAATCTATAAATTCCTCTTCAGACTCACGGAACACATGCAACGATGCCAAATGCAGGAAGATCACCGGCCAGTGGGTAGAAAGTCTCCTGGATCCGGTGGCAGTAGAAGCTTCTCAGCACTGGCAGGGGGTCTTCCCGTGGCAGCTCCAGCCCCAGGGCTCTGGCTGCACCAGCATAGCTCTGTCAGGCTTGTCTTCAGTAGTGTCTCCCAGGGAGCGAGTGAGTGAGTGCTCCTTATCGCCTCAGTGCCTCCCAATGAGGTCCTCCAGCTGCAACCTGACTAACAGGGGAGACTCCCCTTCTCCACAGGTTGACACCAGCTTATGTAACTACCACAAGGGCTGAGGTTGAATGAGACACGTCAAAATTGTCTACTGCAGATTTAGGCATGGATTCGTGAAGGAGCTACTACTAAATTCAAGAGGGCAGCTGTTTCCCCTTCCTGACATGATCACTGAAGACATAAAGGGTGCATAAGCCAATGTGGTGAAGAAAACCGATGGTGCCTGGCTCTCAAAAGATATGGTATCTCAAAAGATATGGTAAAGCCTTGAAGATAAACAATTGGTCATCCAGCTGGGAAGCAGTGAAGTCCACATGGAAAAAACACACCAGCCTGTGTGATCATGAGGTATATGGCATCAAAAACCCAGAACAAACAATCATATGATGCAAATGAGGGTGGTGGTGGAGTGGAGACCCAAAGCTCATGTGTAGACAATTCAACCTCCCCTCACAGAAGGGTCACAAGGAAGGGACAAACCAGCCAGGGTATAGTATAGCACCAATGAAACACAGCACTCCTTTAGTTCTTTAATGCTTTCTCCCTACCCCCACTATCATGACCGCAATTCTACCTTACCAATCCAGCAAGACCAGAGTATATACACTGGTACAGATAAGAGCTCCCAACACAGGGAATCCAGGGCAGATAAACCCCTTAGGAACAATAATGGAAGTAGCAATACCATGAGAGTAGGAAGAAGGTGTGTGTGGGGGGGATAAATGGGGAACTGATCACAATGATTGACATATAACACACACACACTAAGGGGGGGGGTGAACAGCAGAAATGTGGGTGAAAAGAGATATCAGATGGTATAAGATATAAACATAGGGCTGAGCCCCAGTGGCGCAGTGGTTGTGCGCGGGACTGCGGCCCACTGGGACGGAGGTTCAATTCCAGCAGTGGGGCTGGGCCTCCTACTCCCACCACCGGAGAGCAGTGATTGCCCCCCCTCCCCCAAGAAAAAAGATATAAAAAAGAGGACAGTTGTTCCCGTATCCAGTGTATCTTAAGGATTTCAACACTGTGCAATAAATGTTCTCATATGAAAAAATGTTTTAAAAAGCATAGCGAAAACAAAGACTTGCTAGATATTTCTTGTATAGATGATGACAGATTCCCTTAACTCAGTCTGTCGGAAAATCCTACACCCTCTGCATTATGAGCAAGTTAGTGTAGCGCAAGAATCAGTGTTCCACAACAGGGTAGAGTTGACAAAGAGTCTTTACATATGTATGTATATAAATATATATTTTTGTATTTGACCTGTGGCAACAACCATTTTTGCAGCCAAATTAACTGCATTTTTGAGTCTTATTATCCCTTGCCAAATGAACAATGGCCTAAGAAAGATCCTTGCCAAAAAAAAAACATGCATGGAAAGTTATACTAATAAATACAAGCACAGGAATGGCAGAACTGACACCACTCAGGCACCAGGTGCAAGTTCTTCATCTCCCGTGTCATGCGGTAAAGAACGCTGATACTATCAGCTGTGAACAGAAATTGCTCAAAAACTTTGAAACTAGAGAATTTTTAAAGGCTTCATGCCCATCATGCTCTTCCTTTGTACCTGAGCTCCCCCTCTCCGTTTCCTTTCTCTGTCTGCCTGATTCCTGTTCATAAGGAACTCTGCCTAATTCCTGCCCAGAGAGAGCCCTGCCTAATTCCTGTCCCAAAGAGCCCTGCCCAATTCCTGCCCATAAGGAGCCCTGCCCAATTCCTGTCTGAAAGAGCCCTGCCTAATTCCTGTGCATACCAAGCAGCTGCTCCATGGAGAAAGATGAGGTGGTCTATTCCTGGCAAGACTTAACGTTTCAGAAACCCACCGGAGCAGTCCCACCCTGTCCTACAGGGTCACTGCCAATCTGAATCGACTTGATGGCAGGGAGTTCATTCCTATCCATGCCTCAAAACCCAGATTAATCTTTCATGAGGCATTTTTCCCACTTCAGATGCAAATAACCTTGCACTTTCCTGACCTCCCACTGCACTGCCTCTACTCCCCTGGTGGCATGCCATTTTCCCGTTTGCAAGTCTTATCTACCTTCATAAACGCAATTTTCAAAAGATCTGGATACATGTTTGATTGATCCAAGACTCCATTGTCAGACTCTAACACAAGGACTGGTCTGGTGCAGATACTCATTAAATATTTGTTGAATGGACACGTTTTTGTTGGCCGGACAAATTCCCATTGGTGTTCCCTAAAGGAACCTCGTGAAAGACCTATCCTCGAAGTAGATGAAGTGAGAGGGCAGGTGGTGATTTGAATCAAGGCAATACAGTTCTTTAACTTTTAGCTCCGATCACTCATCAGAGACTATGTCAATCTCAGAGTTCATAGCTTGAGGATTTATAGCTTGCAATGTAATCAGCTCGAGTAAGTCATCCTCGATCTGGACACCCACCTTAACAATGAAAACTGTGGCCACGGTATGGAGATTTGATTTGTAGCCAAATCCCCTTTCACTCTCTAGAAGACAAAAGTTGGCGGCAATCCAAGTGATCAAGTTAAATAGACAGTTAGCCAGCACTGCATTAGAGATGCCTGAGACCTCAGGAAAATTGGCTGAGATGGAAATGCTGGCGGAAAGAGCTGAAACGATGAGCATCTCCCTGAACAAGAGCACGTCCTTCAGAGCAGCCCTGGATGACTGCTGCTTGTTTATCGGATGTGAATTTGAAACTATGTGTGACTTGACTTTAAAACTATTTTTTAAAAAAATCCCCCAAAGTTCTACTGTCCTATTTGCCAGGAAATAAGCATTAAACACACACACACACACACACACACGAATTCAAAATCAATCTAAAACAGAAATTTTTCACCCCTTGCTTGTCTAATGGCCATGGTTGACATGATGTAAACGTTAAGTTCTGCCCATTGACAGAGCTATTACGTTAAAATAAACAAAGCCAAAGAACCCGTGGCATTCAGAAGACTCTATCCTATAGTCACATTATCCATTCAACTAACATTTCCTCTTCAAGCTGAGCAACAAACAAGACACCTGGTATCATTGGTCAGAGAGAGAAAATCCTTTCATTTTCAATTGGAATTTCGATTTTGTCTTTTTTCGGTCTTCTGCTGCTTCTCTCCCTCTCTGTCTCTCTCCCTCCCTCCCTTCACCCCCTCCCCTGCCCCCCAGCACATTTTCTTGCCACATTGGAAGTGAAAACAATAAGCGGGAGGCAGTGTCTTCTCGATCGTGTGTACTTACAGTGCTTAATCTGCTAACCTCTGTTTTAGCAGGATCACCCTCTGCTAGTGGGTAGAGAAACTGGCTAAGGTAAGTTTTCCATTCTTAAACAGTCTTAAGTAACTTCACTCCAAAGATATAATGGAAGCACCCTCTTGTGGTCAAATGAGTAGAATTCTCTCAACATTAACCTGAATCAAGTTTAGAGGCTGATGTTGACATAAATATCCTATTTCCCCCTCCTCCCCTAGATAGTTTTATGGCCTAAATTCTTATGTTTAAAGTGAATTAGTCTCTCTCAGTAATTCAGATGTTTATGACTTTGTCCTGTGAAAATGGGATTCCTAAATTATGAAATGCTATAAATATAAAATTAGGTATTAATTTAGGAAACATAAGATAAAAGGAAACCACATTTAGATGAATTTTAAATGACTTTTTTTAACAAGACCAAATTCACCTTAATAAGTTCCTACTGTAGAAAACCATAGGCACAAATATTCCACATAGGATAAGGACCTATGGCACTTATCAGCACTATTGCAAAATGAATAATTTTAACATTCTTAACTGGTGAATCTCAGGGATTGAAAATACTTCTATCGTCTTAACAGAAATGTACTATGTACATTTTTCTTTGGCAGCAAACTTCTACACTATTTTGGGAAGTGTGTTAATGGCACTGGTATGCCTAGTGTTTAAAGCTGTGTTGACATGATAAAGTGCTATAATTTTACCTTGTGATTGTGAGGCAGAAACTGCCTCATTAATTTCTGCTTCATTCAAAACCGAGGAACAAATCAATGTTTACCAATGGAGATGGAGCTAAATGAGTAACACAAAGGAGACGAAAAACATGTGATAAGTCATTAGTTTAAAATGCAGGGGGGAAAAAACTATTGCCTAAAATTTTCTTTAGTCAACAAAACATAAATAAAAATAAGAAACCATTTGGGTCTATTTGAGATGGATTGTTTGTTCAGCGCATACTTCTAGTTTTAATCCTGTTAAACTTGAAAAAGTGAAAAAGGTTTTTTTCTCCACACAGTAAATAAATCATCATTAGTACAACAGATTGTAGATGAAATAGCAAGATCAATGTTTTAATAAAACATGACTTTTTTATTACAGTGGTACATTTATGCAACTTCTAGACTCTTCTATCTGAGACCTAGATCCCTGCCCTTGCAATCTGTTGAGCACCCAAATGAAGAGGCCTTTGTTTAAGTCACAGCCCTGCTCACTTAAGACCTCCCAGCATGATGTTCTAAAATGTTGCAGCAAGAAAGGTCAACATCAAGGGAAAGTTAGACACAGCCTCATCTGCTTCCTTCGTTTTGCAGGGCTGACTTTCTGATAAAAGTCAGAAACTTAAGACTCTTTAAGGCACAACAAATCAAGCCCCCAAATCTAAGGGCTTGCGTGTCAAATGCAAGACATAAATCTTTGAATGAAAACACAAGTGTTTTGAAAAGTCAATTCACTCTTGTCTCATTTGTATAAACACTCCAAGGCACCACCCATAATAATCACCCCGCAAGTGGTGACCGCCCTTCCTCACATGGAATCCCGTGATGACTTTATTTCCAGCCAAGTGAGAAAAGCAGCACACCCCATTCCCCCGTGGAGAAGGCAGCCTTCTAAAAGCCAGCCACGGATCCCAACACATAGCACATGTATCTCAAGAGAAGATAGTATAGAAATATGTGGAGGGGAGCGGTCCTGAGGACTTGTCTAGGAAAAAAAAAAGGATCTGTGGGGAAAAGATCCCCACTGGAGCCTGCCCTGGGAGCCCTGGCAGCGCTGTGGTTATGAGGAGGGCGGCTAACCTCAAAGCCAGGTGTTTGAAACCACTAGCTGCCCCAGGAGAGAAAGACAGACAGACAGAGAGAGAGAGAGAGAGAGAGAGAGAGGAGACTTTCTATTTCTGTAAAGATTCACAGTCTTGGAATCCCACAGAGAAGTTCTACTTTGTCCTACAGGTCTTGTCATGTCACTTCGATGGCAGTTTGTTGAGGGTTTTGAGCTTAAAGGGGGCTGCTCCAAGGATTCAGTTCAACCACTGCAGTGACAATCAGTGAAAAGTTGGCCCGGCGACCAAAGCTGGCCGAAAGAGGGTGGATAGTTCATTTTTCTCTGACTCCATTCCAGGGCAACACCTGCTTCCCTCAGGGTCAGAGCTCAACTCACTAGCTGAGGGAACCCGGATGCTTTGGTGCTTCTTTAACCCACACTCAATTCCTTGCTGTCCTAGTCGATTCCAACCCTTCAGTGAACCTATAGAGACACTATAGGAAAAGGTAGCACTCCCCACACAGGCTGGTGGGCCTGCTGCTGACATTTGGTTTAACAAAGGTGTGCTTAACCCTCGAGCTCCCCAGGGCTTCTTTAACTTGAGCTTAACAAAGGGAGAAAGTGAGACCAATAGTTTTTTTTTTTTTTGGCATCACTGCTTTCCGGCGGTGGGAGTAGGAGGCCCAGCCCCACTGCTGGAATTGAACCTCCATCCCAGTGGGCCACAGTCCTATGCACAGCCACTACGCCACCGGGGCTCAGCCTGAGACCAACAGTTTTGCGAAGGCTCTGGGACAAAACTAAGCTTCCCCAACTAGCAGAAGGATGGAACATGCGAGAGGGCAACTCTCCCACATGGGACTTGGCTTCTAACACAAAACAGGCTTTTCTTTCAAAATTCAAACCATACGCCTACCTCTACATTGGTGGGGGTGCACTGTGGGGGAAGGTTGTCAGGAGCATCCAAAGCCAATGGTTTTCTTACTAGTTCCGCCACTACCTCTATGGGTACACATTTGGGGAAATCCTTTTAACTACTGCTGCCACCGCTTCCCTCATCTATACAAAGGGAGTTCGGTTCTTGCATGTTAAAAATAACCAGGTTCTTTGCGAAAGGGTTAAAGAAATTTTAAAAATCACAAAGACTTTCTGGAGGCTCATCTAGTCCCCCCCCACAATAAAACCCTCAACCATCAAATCCCTGCTGGCTCACAGTGGCTCCTGACATGGTCTCAGTTCGTGGAAATAGAAAGCACAGCCTTTCCCCTGGGATTTTGAATGGTTCTTGAAGTCCAATGTCTGCCACCAAGGTCCTGAAACTATGTGGAAGGATTTTTGTGAGCATATGTATGTATTTATGCATTTTTCCTACACATTAGGACTGTACTTTCACTAGAGTCTCAATGATATATTAAATACTCCTGAAGGTTGGATAGAAAATGGTTTTGTATGGATAAAGATCTTTATATGATTACAGATTCTGTCCCAGAAACCTCCCCAAGTTTCTCTTGTATCTTCCTGAGCCGGTGGGTTGTGTTCCTAATTTTCATGCGAGGGGGGTGGTGGTGGTGGGGGGGAAGTGTTCAAAAGAAAAGGGTGGAAATACAAGTCAAGATTCCTTTTTATTAAAAATATAAAAATCTGGGGGATCAAAAACGACTTTCTTATCAGTGGCTGATAGTCATTGTAGCCCATCAGAAAATTTCAAGTATTTCAAGAACATTTGAGCATTCACCTCGGATTGTTTACATATCCCCCCCCCCCACCTTGTTCACTGACTTCAGAACAAAAGGGTGGCTCCTCCTTTCAACCCACTTTCCTCCTCTTCTGACGCTGCTGGAGTCAGCTGTGAAATAATGATGATGAATTAACTGTGGTTCTATTGGAAGAAGTCATTCTCATTTGTATAAGGATCTGATCCCCAAGATAAATGAAATCGAAGACATTTATATAATATTCTGGAAGGAAATTAATGGAAAATTAGAGAGAAGACGAAAATGATATTAGGAAGCCCAAGGACGTGACAGAGGCAAGGCGCATGCAGGCAGAAACGAGAACCAAAGAGAAATTCGACATGACACACACAGGGTATATATACCACATGCCCAAGAAGAGAAGCAAATCAACAGAATGCACCACCACAATTTTACCCAGGGAACAAACAGAGCCGTTTCCAAAATATGCTGACTTTTTGAATACCCGACACGAAAAAGATCAAACAAAATCCTAAGCGAGGTTTTCAAGAACATCTTTCGGTTGGTCATCTCAAGGCGTTGTATGGTCCCACAGTAAGTAAGGCACAATCAGAGGCAAGGAGAGGCTATCACAGGTGAGCATCCGAGCCATGCACAGCGTCGGGGCACAATCGCTGTGGCTTAAAGACGTGCCAACCGGTGAGAGAGATTCATTTTCCCAGGGACAGTATCAAAGAGGAATTACCGTAAAGGGATGAAAATGAGTTCTAAACATGGGCTTTTCGGGAAATTACTTGACGGCCATCTCTTGTTTCTCCCCCTCGCAGAGCCTGATCGGAACTGCAGCTAGTGGCTCCCCAAGGCCGGCGGGGTGGGGAGCGCGCCCGGCGGTGCCTCTGGGCTGCGGCAAACAGCCCAGGGTCTCGGGCTCCACCAAGTCCGCGAACCCCGCCGGGCCCCGGAGAAGCAAAGCATCCTCCAAGGAACCCCAGCCCCAGACGGCCCGAACGGGCCCCCTTTCCGGGGAGCACCCCTCCATTCGGGGTAACAGCTCAGTTGGCCTCCTTTCGGCAGCCCCCCCACCCCCACCCCTACATCCCATTCCAAAAAAAAAAAAAAAAAAGCTTCGGCTGGATGGCAGCGAAAGCGCGCACCGGCCCTGGCCCCATCCCGGCTCCGGGCGGCCGCCGCCTCCTCCGCAGGGGCCCGCGCTGCTCCCCAGCGCCGGGGGAGGGCGGGGGGCGCGCCCCAGCGCCAGCCCCTCCGCGTTGCTATGGGAACGCGGGCGGCCCGGCGGCCCGGAGGGGCCGGCGGGAGGCGAAGCGGCCGAGCGGGTGGGCGACGCTATCGCAAGATGGCGTCTGCGAGGCCGCGGGATGCGGAGTGAGCGCTCCCCGCCGGGGGCACTGCCAGGCTGCCGCTCTCTCCCGCCGCCGCCGCCGGCCACAGCGCCGCGCCCGCGCCCGCGCCTCCCGCCCGCAGGTACCGCCGCCCGGCGCGCGCTCCGCCGGGTCCCCGGGGGAGGGGGGGGGGCGCGACAAGTGCCGGCGGGCGGGCAGCCCCCGGTCGGGCGCGCCCGACAATCCCGCGTGAACAACTTTTTCCTTTGCAGCGGCCGCCGCGGCCCGGCCTGCGGCGCCCCCACCACGCCCCTTCCGCACCCGCCGCTCCGGGGCGAGCGTCGGCCCGCGCGGCGACAGCCGGGGGCCGCGGAGGAGCGCGTGCACTGGCGCCACGGCGGGCGAGCGCCGCTACCATGGCCCTGACCCTGTTCGGTAAGTGTCCCCGCGCCCTGCCCCGCCGCGGGGGGAGGGGGGCGCGCCCCGGGGGCCTGAGGACCGCGGGGGCCCGGGGGCCGGGGGGAGGGGACGCCGCGCGCGATCCCGGCTGCGGGTGCGGGTGGTGGGATTGGGGCGCCCGGGCCGGTTCGCTCCCGCCTCTCCCATTGTTTCCTCTCCTGGTAAGGGCCGATGGGCGTGTGCTCCCCTGGCCAATTCTGAGCCGGGAGACTCCACCAGGGTCCTAGGTGTTTCGTCAATGTCTGGCATCTCTGAGATGCCAACTTGGGAGAGAAGTTAGCGGGCAGCGTCCGAACCTGCCTTCTTCAGGCAGATAAATAAAGAGCCCGAAAGTTTATTTATTTGGACCATGATGTCTGTCGCATCTCATTCTCATTTGGTACTGCCAAATTGCCTGTGCTGCTTCCTGTTGTGTTCTTGGAGGATTTTTGGAGGGACCCAAATGGTATACGTTTTGGAGAGAGGAGTGAAGGGTGAATTCAATGGAATATTTCTAAAAATGGGAAATATTTGCTCTAGCGAGTGAGAGCGGACAGAAGAAAGTTGGTTAGTGGGGGGGGGGGGAACTGCTCAGGAGCATGTACTATTAGGGGAGAAAATGTTATTTCTGAGCTGTGATTCCTGCGACCCCGTTGTTTTGGTGGTCTCAAGATGTGTGTGGGCTTTCCAGGGTTCATTGACAATGGGTTGGGAACAAACATCAAGAAGACTGTGTTTTCTTTCTACAAAATTGTACTTAGGTACAGTGTTTCAGGGAAATTTGTGCCAGTTTCGCTGTTGAAAGTATTCAAATTTTCAATAAAGTAAATGAGCAGTTATATGTAACTGACACGGGAGGAGTGTCCAACAAGCAAAAGAAGCAAACATTTATTTTCTAATCTGGAGCGAACAATTTGGAACTGCCCATGTACTAGCTCCGGGTCCTTGCCAGGGACTGGACATTCAAAAAGAGTCTTTGGTTCTGTAGAAAGGTGCGTTGGGTTGCAAGCGAGACCCAGGCCAGCCAGACCTATAAGCCAAACCTTCAATGTGGTGAAGAAAAATGTGAAAAATGTCACTACAGAGTAGTAAATACGCACAGCCATGTCCTGCTTAGTTTGCTTATTGAATCAGCCCACACTGGTAATGGATAGCTCCAAAGATAGTCTTAGTAAATTACTCACGAGTGTCACGTTTCCACTTCAGTTTTAATTATGCCATGTGATCAAGCCCATTTTAGGCCTCGCATGCCACAAATGCCCTTTGATGTAAATAGCTCTCAATGACTCAAGCTGCTAGAACCAAGAGTTAACCTTACTTGGTCATCTTATTTTAAACATTGAAGTTGGACCTAGAGAGGTTAGCTCTCAAGGCCTCAAGGCTCAAATAGAGAACACAATTTGCCAGTCTTACGTGTGTAACAATGTTTATTTACTATGCCTGCCTGCCCATGGTACCATGATGCCATCGAATGAGTTCTAAACCCTGTGTACATCAGGAGAAAACACTGCACCATTTTCACAATTGTTCCTGTGTTAAAACCCATTATTGCAGCCATTTGTGTCTATCCATCTTGCCAAATGTCTTTTTTTCACTTGCCCTCCGACTTTCCAAAGATAATGCCCTTCTCCAAGGACTAGCTTCTCAGGATAACATGTTCGTAGTATTATAAGTGACATTTCTTTTTGGTTCTCCAAATGTGTCTTTTGTTTGTTTTTTTTAATGTCCCATCTTTGTCTGGTATAATAAAAAGTTTGCAGTTGTTTTCCAAGACCTGGTTGCAGATCTCTTCTCTGGTAGAACTATTTTCCTTAAATAAGGACTTTTTAATGCAAAATTTAAAATGATGGAGGACTTTATTCATAGTTGATCATTTCCTTTGAAGAAATACATATCCTGCCCTGTTGTGGTGTAGTGGGTTGCCTGTTGGGTTGCAGGTAGAAAGACTCAAGGAGAGCAGTTCAAAACTACCAGCCACTCCTCAGGAAAAAGATGAGACCTTCTACGCCTGTGAAGAGTTAGGGACCCTGCCATTCTAGTGGGTTTCCTAGTCACCACCAGTGCAGAAAGCCTCATCTTTCTCCCACAGAGCAGCTGGTAGGCTTGAACCACCAGCCTGTGGTCTGCAGCACAGTGCATGACCCACTCTGTCACTGGAGCTGCTTCTTCAACCCTGATGCGCTAGCTGGGAAAGAGGCGAGTCAGGGACTGTTGGGGAGAGGGGGCG
>PVJH01013361.1:0-60849 GCA_004026705.1 Nesogale talazaci | reverse complement strand
ATCCTGTTCAGAAGGTAAGCATCACAAAATACCGGGTTACCTTGAGGGAGTATTTGAGTAGAGAAATAATGTCTGTAATCCCTATATTTTATGTTGACATATTTACATATATACATGCCTAAACTTTTGTCTACATAATTGTCTTTTTCCTCCTAGTTATTTCCTCTATTTCTTTTTACTTTTCTTCTGTTCTGCTATAACTTTTGACCTTCATTCAACTCTCGGTGCTTCCTTTTGGCTACATTTCATTAAATCATTCCCTATCAGGCATTGTATGCCCTTCTTGCTATCAATTTTGTATCTGTTATTGTTCCCTTGTCCCCGGGTTTGTTGGCTACCCCTTCCCTTTCTCCCACCTGCACCTCTTTCATGTCACCCAGAGCTGATGTCCCCATTGTATGGACAGACATATAGAGTAAAGTAAAACAAAAAAAAAAGAAAGAGACAAAAAAGAAAAGAAAAAAGAGAAGGAAAAGAAAGAGGAACATATGCGTGCATACACACACACACACACACACACACAAAATGGTTCCAGGTTTGTCTGCTGTCCCTTCTGAATGTTTTCCAATTCAGTCCGATGAAGTACCCACGCCCTGCCCACCAGGTCCTGAGGTCTATTTTTAGGATTCTTCTGGTTCTTCATTGTTGTGTTCCCCTTGTTGGTCTGCTGCACTCCCTTTGTTTTTGCTCCAGTGTGTGTGTGTGTGTGTGTGTGTGTGTGTGTGTGTGTGTATGCTTGTATGTGTGAGGGAGGGATAAGACAGGGCATGGTTCCCTTTCTGAGTGAGAGCATAATCAGGTTATAAAAACAAATGTCCAAATAATCTTTAATAAAAGGGTAATTTCACAGAACTCATGATTGATTCTTGTTGTTGTTGACCTCCAATCCATGGCAAATATTCACAACAAAACAAAATTCTACCATGACCTGCAAGATTCCCATGAACGGATAGCCAAACTGTTCTTCCAAAGTTTACAATAGACTGGAAATTACTCTGAAATTTATTATAGCAATACACTACAATTCCCTGAAAAAGTTTTTCAGTGTTCATGAGGTATACTAGTTGAGAATTCTAAGCCAAATAAGACCAGTAAAGATTATTGATATTCATTACACCTCCCACATCTCACAACTAATTTCTAATTTCTATTTTTTTGTCAAGATGAGTGCTTTGCTTCCTAGAGTCAGTTCTGTGTATGTTTTAACATTTTGCGTGCTTTTCCCTCTTCTGCACACAGCTGCTGTTGGATTCAGCACTGGAACTGACTGCTAATTTTGATGCTTATTGCGAACTTAAAAAGCCATTGAAATATTAGAATGTTCCAGTCCTATATGTTCTGTCAATATGGATTAAAAACTAAAAAATGGATTTATTTGCCATTTTACCTATTTTCTTCATTTCTTTTTCTTTTGGTTTATCTTGATATATTTCAGAAATTATGGTAGATTTCCTTTATTATATAATCTGTCAGTAGATGCCTATCCTATTGACATGGATACACAATTACCAGTGTAATGTTTTACATTATTTTCTATTTTAATTTAGAGGCATTTGCTGGAAAAAAAAAAGTACTTTTCACACGTTTAAGTGAGGCTTAGGCATTGGGCTATTAAACTCAAGGTCAGCGTGGCTGAGTGCGGGACTGCGACCCACTGGCTTGGTTCATATCCAGAAGCAGTTTTTCAGAAGCAAGACTGGGCCTCCCACTCCCACCAGAGGGCAGTGATGCCCAAACAAACAAAAAAAAGCCTCAAGGTCAGCGGTCAAAACCACAACTCCATGGGAGAAAAATGTGTCTTTCTACTCCCATACCGTTTTGGAAATCTACAGAGGCAGTTGGACCCTGTTTCATAGGATCACATTGATTCTTAATCAATTCAATGGCAGTGGTTTGAGAATCTTATGGTTATTTTAAGTGATGATGCAAAGATAAGTTCTTTATCTTAGAGAGGAGGCCATTTATGTGCACTCTACTCTTATAGACATGGTTCAATCTATACCCTTCATAATTTATAAACTATTGCTATTTTTCATGTCTTGCACTGTTTGATGTCTACCTTTTCCACTTTGTCTGTTGTCCATCACCCTGGGAGGAGGTTATAGTAGGTCATTGTAATTGGTTCCATCTTTCTCCCCCAGCTTCCTCTTCCCCTCCTGTTATGGCTACTCTCAATATTGGCCCCAAGGAATTTATCTGTTCTATATTTCCTGTATTTCCAGCTCTTATCAGTACCTATGTGCATGCTGTGGTCTAGACAGATTTGTAAGGTAGAATTAAGGTCATGATAGTGGGGGGGGGGCAGGAAGGAATCATTGAAGAACCAGAGGAAAGTTGTATGTTTCATCTGTGCTATACTGCACCCTGACAAGCCTGTCATCCTCACGACCCCTTTGTAAGGGGATGTCCAATTGCATGTTTGAATCTCCACTCTGAACCTCCCCCCAATTCACATTATGATTTTTACTCTTGGTCTTTGATGCCTGATGCCTGACACCTAAACCCATGGACTCCTCATGATCACACAGACCAGTGTGCTTCTTTGATGTGGGCTTTGTTGCTTTTGAACTCGATGGCAGCTTCATCTTCAAGCATTTTAGACATCAGATGCTATGTCTTTTGAAAATTATATCTTTGGATAGCCAAGCACCATCAGCTTTCTTCATATTTTCTTATGCACCTGCTTTGTCTTCAGTGATTGTATTAGGAAGGTGAGAATCTCAGAGTGCTGGATTATTAGAACAAAATGTTGAGGGAGTACTTGAGTCAATGCCCAATGTCCATCTGCTTCCTTAATACTAAAACTATAAATATATGTACATAGATCTATTTCATCATTGTCATATATAAATACACTTCATATGTACATGCCTGTATTTAGACCACTATAAATGCTCTTTGCCCCTTAGTTCTTTCCTCTATTTCCTTTTACTTTCCTCTTGTCCTACTGTCATGCTCAGCCTTCACTTGGGTTTCAGTAATTCATCTCGGTTACATTGCCCTTGATCAAGTACTACCAGACTTCCTCCACACTCCTTGTCATTGAGTTTTGGTCACTTGTTATTCTCTTGTCCCTGGGTTTGTTAACACCCACTTCTTTTTCCCCTTTCCATGCCAACCCCTAAGCCCTCATCCCAATATTCTCTTCAGGTTTGTTAATTCCTCCTACCCCATCCAGATAGGCATATAGCAACAACATATGCACAAACACAAGACTAAGCACAACAAAGCAACAATAAAACATAGAACAATAGCTACAACAACAACAAAAAGACAAAAACAACAACAAAAAAGCCTGTAAATAGTTCAAGGTCAGTTTTTGTTTTTTTATGAGTGTTTTCCAGTAAAGTCTGATAGGGTACCACACCCCAGTCCCACAGTCTATTTTTGGTGCTCCCTGGGGACTTCCTTGCTGTGTTGCCCTTGCTGTTCTGCTGCATGGCCTTAGTGTTTTGCCTTGGTGTGGTATTGTCAGGGTATATACAATTCCCACTGTGTGTCTCCCGTGTTGTCCCCCATGGTGCTATGTGTTGGTGAAGAACATCATGTCTTTGGTGAGACTGGCGCTATGCCCCTCTCCGTGTATTGGCTGCTCTGAGCAGAAATATTGTCTTTGGGGGGTTGGTAGGTCAGGATGTGTTTTGATCCTTTTTCCACCCTCCTCTCTTGCTCCTGTGTGCTCTAATAAGACACATTCCTGTTTTTCAGCTAGAACTTCAGTGCTGTCCTCTTAAGTGAATTTTGAGGGGTGAAGAGGACTGTCTGTTTAATTGGTAATGGGACCGGGCCCTTAAGCCTCTCTATTGATTCCCTGCTTCATGACAGTGTTCTGCGTTCTTATCTTGTCTTGAAGTCTGGTCCCTCTTTCCCTGTGGAGATATAAATAACACCCTCCCCTTGAGTGAATTAGCCTCTCAGTCTCCCAGCTACCCATATCTTTTTTCCCCTCCTTTTTAGTCGGTTACCATATGTATCCCTGGGCTTAGTCCAGCCCCAGCCATATTATGTAGACCACACCCCAGGAATATATATTTACAGTAATTTCTTCACTATGTCCATTTTGGATTTTTTTTGCTTAGCTCAGCGAACTCATGTTGTACTTGTCCTTTTGTGCTTGATTTACTTCATTTAGCATAATTTCCTCCATTTCTTCCCATGCAGTGATATGCTTCATGCATTCATCACTGTTTTTTAGGGATGTATCATACTTCATTTTGTGTATTTGCCATAGTTTTTTAATTCATTTATCTCTACAACCCCTTCAACATTTATGATTTTCTGATTTTTTTTGAATTGTGCTATCTTTGAGGATGTTAGGTGGTATCACATAATTCTTTTACTTTTATTGCTATTATGGCTAGAGATCTGGAGCATTTTCTCATCTATTTATTGACCATTTTTAATTCTGCTCTTGAGAAATTTCTGTTCAGTTCCTTTTTCCACCTCCTCAATGGACAACTGTTCTTCTTTTTCTTGTGGGTTAGCAAAGTATTGTATATTGTAGTAATAAGACTGTTGTCTGATGTGTCATTTCTAAATATGTTTTCCCAATTTGTGTTCTCTCTTATTACCCTCGGTGAATTATTTCAATGTACATAAGTCTTTGATTTTTAGTATATCCCACTTGTCAATTTGTGCCTCTTCTGTGTTTTTGCCCTTCCCTATTTCTTGTAGACTATTCCCTGAGTCAGAGTTTGCAGATTTCTTTGAATTTCCTCATAGTATTTTGGGTTTTACCTCTAGGTCTGTGATTAATCTTGAGTTAATCCTTGTGCGTATAGTGAGGTAAGGGTCTTGCTCCATTTCTCTGCAGATTTGTATCCATTTTTCCAGCATCACGTATTGAAGAGGGCATCCACTTCCCACTTGAAACTTTGGGACCCTAAGGAAAGATCAGTTGTCTGGATGATGATGATTTTATTTCTGCGTTTCCATTCCTTTTCTATTGGTCTGAATATCTATCATTATACCGATACCACACTATTTGATCATAGGGGCTATATAATAGGTGCTAAAGTGCTGCAAAGAAAACCCTCCAACATTGTCTTTCTTCATGAGGACTTCTCTGCTAATACTGGGTTTCTTTCCTCTCTATATGAAGTAGGTAATCTGCTTTTCCAATTCTTTGAGGAAAGCTAGTGATATGTGGACTGGGTTAGCTCTGAACTTATATAGTGTCTTAGGTAGAACTGACATCTTTACTATATTGAGAGGTCCAATCCACAAGCATGTGATCTCCTTTAATTTGTTGAGGTCACCCTTGGTTTCTTTTAAGAGTGTTCTGTCGTTTTCTTCATACAGATATTTTGTTTTTTTATTTGATTTTTTGTTTGCTTATTTTTTGAGCATCACTGCTCTGTGTTGGTTGTGGGAGCTACCCAGTGCTGCTCCTGAGAGCCACCGCTGGATTTGAACCGCCAAGCCCACAGGTCACAGTCCCCCATGAAACCACTTGCGCCACCGGGGCTCAGCCCTATTTTGTTTTCTTCAGTCAGGTATATCCCTAGATATTTCAATTTGCGTTTGGCTATGATGAAGGGTAACAACTTTTTGATTCCCCCCTCTGTGGCCTTGTCTAATGTGTATAGCAGTCTGATAGATTTCTGTTTGTAGATCTTGTAAACTGTCACTGTCATATCCTTCTATTGTTTCCAGTACTCCTCTTGTGGAATTTGTGGAATTTTCAATATATCATCTGCAAGTAATGATAGTTTCACTTCTTCCTTCCACAGATGAATATTTTGGTGTCTTTTCTTTGCCTTATACTGTTAGTTAAGACCTCCAGTACAATGTTAAATAAGATTGGTGACAAGGGATATCCTTATCTAGTCCCCTTTTTCAGAAGAATTAATCTCATCATTTCAACATTGACTACCATATTGGTTGTTTGTTATTCATATAAAACTCGTGTTATATCTAGGAAGTTTTCTTTTATTCCTATATTCTTGAGTGCCTTAAACAGGAAATGGTGTTAGATGTTGTTGAATGCTTTTTTTCCACATCTATCAATATTATCATGTGATTCTTATAAATTTTAATTACAATCTGGCAAATAATACTAATGGCCATTCATAAGTTGAACCATCCCTTCATCGCTGGTATAAATTGCACTGGGTCATGGTGAATTATTTGTTTTATATACTTCTGTATTCTCTTGGCTAGTATTTTGTTAAGGATTTCTGCATCAATGTTCTTTAGGGAAATTGATCTGTAATTCTAAATTCTTGTGCCATCCTTGCTCGGTTTAGGTACTAGCTTCATAGAAAGAATTTAGGAGTGTGTCAACTTTTATTGTGTTCTGGAGGAGTATGTGTAGGGTTGGTGTCAGTTCTTTCCTGAATGCTTGATAGAATTCTCCTGTAAAGCCAACTGACCCAAGGGATTTTTTGTTGGTGGTGGTAATCCTTTGATAATGTTGTCTATTTCATCTATTGATATGGGTCTGTGGAGATTCTTGACATTAATCCCGGATATTCTAGGGATGGATTGTTTTTCCAAAAGTTTGTCAATGTCTTTCACATTTTTTAATTCTTTGGAGTATTCTCCTTCATATTACAGTGTTACTGTACCTATGATTTCATTAGAGTCTGTGGCAATGTCTCCTCTTTCATCCCTCATCCTTGCTATTGAAATTTCTTCCTTCCTTTCTTTAGTTAAGTTCACTCAGAGGTCTGTCAATTCTATTTATCCTTTCAAGAACCAACTTTCAGCAGCATAATTTTTTCCATAGTTTTTTTTTTTATTTTCCTTCTCCAGAATCTCAGCTCCAATTTTTATTTTTCTTTTGCTATTAGTTGGATCATCTAGTTGACTCTGCTCTAGTTACTATAAATTTTGTGCAAGCATATAAATCATAAGTCTCTCCTCCTTTTTTTATGTGTGCATGTAATACAATGAAACCTCTGATGACTGCCTATGCTGTGTCCCATCAGTTTTGTGGCATTGTGTTCTCATTCTCAATAATTTCTAGAAATGACCTACTTCATGTCTGATCTGGGCCAGTACACACTCATTTTGCAATAGAGACTTATTCATTCTCCAATTGTTCGTCCTTGTTTTCTTCATCTTCCTTTTGATTTCCAGCCTTATGGCACAGTGGTCAGAGAGAGAAGTTTGTATGATATCAATGTGATTAAACTTATGCAGATTCAACTTGTGCCCTAGTATGTGGTCTATCTTTGAATATGTGCTGTGTGGGCTTGGGTGGAGAGCTCTGTAGATATGTCAGGTCAAATCATCTAATTGTAGTGATTAGATCTTTAGCCTATGTGTTGACTATTTTCCAAGTGATCCATCTTTCTCAGAGAGCAGTGCTCTGAAGTTATCTACTATAATTGTTGAAGCTGTGATTTCTCTTTTCATCTTTTGGAGTGTTTGATTGACATATTCCACTGAATGCTTGTTCAGGGAATAATTGTTTAGAATGCTTAGTTTAGTGGTTCTTGGTGAGCATTATATAGTATTCCTCCTTATCACTTTTTATGGTTTGCACTTTGAGAACAATTTTATCCAAGAATAGGATTGCAATGCCCTGCTTTTTTGAATTGCTATTTGCTTGTTATATTTTTCTCCGGCCTTTGATTCTCATCATATTTTTGTCTGCAATCTTGAGATGTGTCTCCTTTACGCAGAAGATGGGGAAGTTGTGCTTTCTAAGCCAATCTGTTGGTATCTGTCACTTAAGACATGAGTTTATCCATTGATATTCAATATTATTACATCTATATGTAGACTCTGTGGCACCGTTTTACCCCTCATGTGTTAAGTTTTTTCTTACCTCCATTTCTTTATTGTGGGTTGGCATATGTGTGTTTGTGTTTCATCCTTGCCTTCTCTCCATCATTGAGCCAGTGTTATCCTGGGTTTTTTTTTTCCCTTAGATGGTTACTGGGTGCACCTGTTCTATGTGGTGGTCTCTTATCTGTGTTTGGCTGTGGGGAACAGAATTATTTCTCTCAAGTTGCCTCCCCAAAATATATGCCTAACTTAAGCTATTTGCCACATGAGCCATATGACTGTATACTTGGAGGTCAACTGAAATAGGTCAGGAACTATCCTGCCTAAGGGTTATCAGTCATCTAGAGTAAGCAGGCTATATAGCTTGTCCCACTCTAAGTAGGGTCCATTCTCTTCTAATAAAAATAGTAGTAGGCTACTTCCTTAAAGGAGCTACAGGGAGGTCAAATCCTCCCAAGGTTTGACTGCCATATTGAGTCTAGGGTCGACCTTCTTTGTCACATATATACACCTAGTCCCTAACCTTTCTACTTTGTATACACCCGTAGCTCATCTCATTCCTGTCATTATATATCCCCTTCCTCCAGTGATGTGTATGCCAATTGTACATCCTCTTCCAGTGACGTATGGATACTTATAATCAGGCATCTAAGTAGATTTAAGCCTGGGTGAGCAATAATTTTCCACCCTCCACCCAGACCCCTCTGTCTGGGTTCCTCTGGCCAGCTCCTCCTGCCTCCAGCTCTCTCTGGAGCCTCCCAGCTTCCTGCCCATGCAATTAAAGGACCTAGCTGTTGAGATCATGACCAACCAGGGTAGGAGCATGCTACCATGAAAGGTGTATGACTCCATTATTTCTATCTCTCATATTTTCTATGACTTTTCTATAATCTTACTTATTATCACAGTACAATTTCACCTACTGGACCAAGTGATGATGTGTTAGGGGTAGGTTTCTCTAACAATTGATGAGTGTTGTTCTGCCCATACTGAAACAGTGGGGCTTTTGTGTGTGTGTGTGTGTGTGTGTGTGTGTGTGTGTGCAAAGTTCCTTTTAGTATATTCTCTGAGATTTTTCTCATCTGGGAAGACTCATGTCTTCATCAACTTTGGCTGGATAGACTTTTCTTGGGTTTGTCTTTTTGCCTGCAATTTTCAGAATATGCTGCTCCGCTTGCTCCCCTTCTTTTTAGTTTCTATTGATAAGTCTGAACATATTCTTATCTGCTTACCTTCACAAGTGATTGCCAGTTTTTCCCTAGCTGTTCTCATAATATTCTCTTTTTCCTCATAGTGGGATAGTTTAAAAACTATTTTATCAGTGAATTCTTTTGGGTATTTATTCTTTTGGCCTCCCAGAAGTTTGCCTTCTTTTCATTCATTAAGATAGGGACGTTTTCTTACAAGCACTCCATCATTATTTTGGACATTGATTTCCTAAATGTGTCTTCCTCAGTAAGACGCTAATTCTGATGTTGTTCCTTCTCATAATTTCAGATATAGTTCTGAGGTTTTCTTCAGCTTCTTTGATAAACTTTTTCTCAAGTTTATGAATTTCTGCTTGCAAGTCCTCTAGGTCACTGGTGCAATTCTATGCCTTCCTCCATTTTCTGGACAGGTCCATGAATTTAGAATTATTTTTTGTTATCTCGCCCCTTAGCTTTTGTATTTCCCTTTGGTGCATGCTCTTTATCATTTCACCCTTTTTCTGTAATGCTACCCTCATGCCTTGAATGACATTAAGCATCATTCTGAAGATGTCCTTTGTTAGGTCAATGTCTGCCTTTTCTATGACTGTTGTTAGGTCTAGCATTAAATTTTGGCATTGAGTTTTGTTTTTTCCTTTTCTTGTTGAAACTGTGGAAGCAGCTTCTTATTTTTTGGTAGATTTATTCAAAGTGGGTGTTATTTTCCCATGTGTCTCAGAGCCCTGGGCTCTCTCTTTAGGAAGTTGTAGTTGGTGTTTCTGTAGGTTGCCTATAGCCAACTACCTTTTGGAGTTGTGTTGCACCTTTGTCTTGCTGAGGATTTCCTCATACCTCAGCCTATGCATTGTTTGCCAGCGACCCTCAGGTCTCCTTAGAGGCTGTTTGCTGCTGTGTATGTTGTGGTCTAATGGAAACTGTTGGTCTGTGGACAGGTGAGAGTATTTAGGAGATGGATTGGGGATTCAGTGATCTGTTCCTGGCTAGGGCACTTCCCACTGGCATCTGGTGGCAGGGAGGGTCCACTAATTCTGTTAGCATGCAGATCCACTGCTCAAAACATGAAGTGGGTGTGGGGAGGCCTGGAAGGGAGGGTTGGATTGAGTAAGGAAAAGGTAGAATGCAATAGGAATGTCCCAAAGGCTTGGGTCCCTACCCTGAAGAGGCAGAAGCTCCTTCCAGACTTGGGTCTGATACGTGGAAGGCCCAAAACTTCATGGCAGGAGAATGTGTGTGTGGTAGAGACTGGGGTGGTGGTTGGCAGGTTGGTCTGTTGGAAGTATGAGATGGGGTGGGATTTCTGGGTGGAGGCCTCTGGGTGTGGAGAACGTCTGACTGATGGGTCAGGCTGCCCTGTGGCACTGTGATGCCAACCTCCTTGAAGGTTTGGGGCTGGCAGTGTCAGGGCAGATGCCTCTGCCATATGCCTACTTGCCCTGTGGCACTGGGGTGTAAGCCTCCCAAGTAGTTTTGTATTATCATCTTAACAAACTTAAAAATAATATAATCATATATACTTCATTATTTCTGAAAATCTAATTACCTTAGTGAAGATCACACATTTCTAATACAAGGGATATCAATCCTGATTCTATGTATATGTTCCTATTCCTCTAAGTGCATTACTATTGTCCTTATTATTGGTTAATTTTAAAAACGAGGAATAACAAATAATCAATTAGTTTCCACACTCTGTTTTGCTCCACAAATCATTTAACCTATGATTTCATTAGTTTAAAGTTATACCTTGTGGCAGTCATCTGCTTATGTTAATTTTATTATTGAAATGTAGGGGTGGAGTCTAGCTTGTTAATCTGGAGATAGCTATTGAGTAGCCAATGAGGCTTCTATGTAGGTATGCCTTTCTCCTGAGACTTCTGGGAAATCTCGCGATATTTGCCTCAAGATGAGGCAAATGAAAGATGAGAAACTATCTTCTTCAGTTGTTGGGAGTTAGTCTGAGAGACAATTAATCACGGACAAGACAAGATGGCAGCATTCGAGAAGCTGGAGGAACCGGCAGAGAGACCACACAGTTTTCCCCTGATGGAGCCAGACCTCTGAAGCTGGGGTGGCCACATGGAGACCTCTGCCAGTGATGAGTTGCTTCTGCTTTTGATGGACCTGCAAGCTAGGAGCCATGTGGAGCCCTGCAAGGGAGGAGCCATGTGGAGAACCCTGCCAGCGCCGGGATTTTGTGCCCACTGACCTGTGACTTTACGAGTCAGAAGGAGATTTTATAGACTGATTTCTGGCAGATGGGTTAATATCGGACTTATGACTTTGAATTGAACTGGACTCAATGTTCTGTTCCTCTTGTATATAAATCTTTTCCTTGTATCTATATGTGTGTCCTTGAATTTGTTCCTCTAGTCTACCCGGACTAACACAAACCTTCTTACAGATGAAGTAAAAATTATGAAATTTTATTCTTTTTCCTCTTTCCAAACCTTTATTTAGTTCTAAGGAAATAAGACTTACTTTCTCCTTGGGAAGCTGTTTAGCCTTGAACAAACTTTCCTCTTCCACATCCACTTCAAATCTTCCCTGTTTCAATGGAAGAGAAGTCAGATATCTGTGACTGAAGAGAAAAGAATCACATCTCCCCAGCTAAATATCTTGACAATCCATATCATGACAGATGATTAGAAAAGGTGATCAACCTATTAAAACCTAACTTAGCTTAAACTTCTTGAATTTTTGTTTTTCTTTCTCCTCCATCGAAAGTACAGATCTCTGAATATAGTCATGTTTTACTATTAAATATTAGAAATTTTACACAGATTTCCAAATCCAAATAAGTTCATAATTCCCAAGTTTCAAATAATAACAACAAACAACTTTCTATATTGCCTGCCTGCATTTCTATAAATCTAAATGGTCAACATGGTTCTCTAAACTAGTTTAAAGAAACTTGCTTATTGTCACAAGTAGACTGTGTGATTATGTATAAATGATACAAAAGTACTCATATTTTGATGGAATTATTCAATTTCAAATTTACTGAATTGACAATGAATGACCTATATGTCAAAGTAGGGTCCCATGAGCAAGATGCGTATTTCTGTTTTGTTTTTCATGAGAGATGGTCATCTTTCTATTCTTCAAACCCTTTCTTTCTTCCAGTTGTTAAGATCATTTAAACAAAAGGATAGATATAATTCTCAGGACTGTTTTGTGGCTTTTCATTTTTGAAGATTTACTTGCAAATTCTTAGTACAAATCTTTGTTAGGAAAGTAACAACTAAAAGAAAGAGTGCACTGCATTTTTAGAGGTGATGATATCTATTACATATCTGTTTAACTGGAAAATAGCTACAAATTATGTCAAAAATAAATTTACTGGTGTATTCAGTTGCACTTGATGTTTCTGTTTTGGTTACAGAAGGATATTGGGATGAACTGATTGATTTGGCAAATGCATATTTTTCCATATAAATAGCTAGACTAGTTCATATCGAGATGGAGAACAGACACTTTCATGATATAAATTTTTAAGTATGTTAACATCTGTTCACTGCTACCATTTAGTTCACAGTTATTGATCATCTTTAAATCCATTAAACATGACTCCTGTCCACAACATTAATGATACCACGATATTTTGTGTTAGAAAGATGTATTTTATAGCATAGATACTCTAGTAAAACATAGATATATGCCTAAGGGCACATGTACAATGCAATTTCTATATACATTAGTGAAAATTCTTATTATAGTTGAGGGCAATATTATTTAACAGAAAATTTATTTACACAAGTTGCCTGGGGCTTTTTTAAAAAAAAGGTCTGGGAAGAGGTCTGAGTGGGGTTGATACTCTCTACATTATTTACAAGTTTCTAGTAATGTTGCTTTTGGAAAATCAAACCTTAAGAAGAAACTATATTTTCTTTCATTAATTTTTTTGTTGCTGAACATGTGCACAGCAAAATATATACCAACCTTAGAATTTTTATATTCACAAGTTCATGGTGTTGGTGGCATCCTTCAATTTGTACAATGCTTCTCACTCTATCTTTCTGAGTTGTCCCTCCGATATTATCATACATAAATTCCCCATTTAAGTGCTCTACTTAATTTGTCATGTTATTGGTGCCAATTTAAGTTTATATAAATAGGTCTTGAGAGAGCACAATGATCAAGTGAGGCACTCTTTCCTAGTTAATCTAATCTAATAGATATTTTTGTTTTGTTTGCAATAATATTTACCATATCATTAATGTCAATGGTTCATTCTTATCAACATAGATTATTAAACCATCATCAAATCAACTTTGTAACATATGCATTGATGGTGATTCCTCAAATTTCCTTGTCACTACTTCTACTTCTCCAGATAATCATTAATCCTGATATTATCTTCTTATTTCTGAAATCCTAGTTTCAGATATTGATGACTGAGTCAGATTAGGGCAGAAAACAAGCAAGGACGCATCAACAATAATGATACAAAACCCATTGAATCTTCAATTGAAAAGAAAGCAGAAGATACTAAGAGTTTAAAATCAATTCAGAATGAAGTATGAGGGAGATGAAGTCACAGCATGTTACAGTTTAGCCTGATTTTTTTACTATTGTCATTTATAATCAATGTACATTGGGAATTCATTGACAACTTATTTCATGTAATGAACTTGTAAATGGACTTTGAACTGAAAAAAGAATGGTACTGGTCCCAAATCCTACATACCCAAAATAGAAAGAACAGGTTTCAAGGTAGCTTGATATAAAATGTCTTGGGGTAAAAGTTTATACCACAATTATCACAAAGAAATTCATCTAGCCTAGATGGAGTCTGTAGGTCATGGATATTTAAGTTTCTGTTCTGTAATTTCCCTTTTGATCAGGGGTCCTTGTGTTAGTCTGGGTAGGCTAGAGAAGCAAATTCATAAACATGTACATAGATACAAGGGAAAGGTTTATATACAAGAGGAATAGAACATTGAGAAAGCATCCCAACCCAGTTCAAAGTCTTAAGTCCAATATTAGCTCATATATCTGATACCAGTCTATAAAGTCTCTTTTGACTCATGAAGTCACAGGTCAGTGGGTGCAGAGTGCCAGAACTGGCAAGGGTCTCCTCATGGCTCCTTGTTTCTAGGCCCAGGGTCCATCAGCAGCATCCGTTGGTGATAGAAGCATCTCAGCACTGGCAGGGCTTTCTCTATGGTTTTCCAGCTTCCGAGGTCTGGTTCCATCTCAGTAAGATTGTGGGGCTTCTTCTCCAGCATGCTGTCCTCTTGTCAAGTGAGTAGTTTGTTGTCTCAGTTAGTGGAGCGACTCCCAACCACTGGGGAAAATGGTCTCTCATCTCCATGAAGGAAATACTTTGAGACTTCCCAGAATTCCCTGGAGAATACCAAGCCCACACAGAGGTTTCATTGGCTACTCAATGACTACCTCCAGATTGACAGGCTAGACTTCATTCCTATAGCTCATTCATGAAATTGACATAGGTACATAGCCACCACAATCCTTTATGGGATCAATGATCAAAAGATAAAGCAGTGGTAACAGTCACCACCCAGTTAATTTACTCTGAAGGCAATGTAAAAAGCTAGTCATGCCAAACTGAAAAGCAAAATAGTGTTTTCTGCACATTTCAATACAAAGTAATTAGAAATAAGTAAAATAATTTTAAACACTCTCTTTGGATTTGGAAGGAAACTATATTAAATTTGAGTGTGATTCTTTAAATTTTTGACAAGAAATATTTGAGATTTCCAACCCAAGAGTGTGTCGAAGTGAAATTTCTATTTTTTAATCATTTTATTGGGGGCTCGTACAACTCTGATCACAATTCATATATTCATCTATTGTTTTTTTTTGGGGGGGGGGATCACTGCCCTCTGGTGGTTGTGCGAGCTACTCAGGGCTGCTTCTGAGAGCCACCACTGGATCAGAACTGCCAAACCTGCGGGCCGCAGTCCTGCACTGAATCACTTACGCCACTGGGCCTCAGTCTCCATTCATCTACTGTTATAAGTACATTTATACATTACTTCCCATCACTATTTTCAAAACATCTGCTTTCTACTTAAGCCCTTGGTATCAGCTCATTCCCTCCCCTCCCCATTCTCCACCCTTGGCAATTAATAAATTATTATTATTTTGTCATTTCTTACACTGTCTGGCATCTCCCTTCACACAATTTTCTGTTTTCCGTCCCCCAAAGAAAGGGTTATTTGCAGATCCTTGTAATTGGTTCCCCCTTTCTACCTTCCTTACTTCCACCCCCCGAGTATAGCCATTCTCACCAGTGGTTCTGAAGGCTTTGCCTTGGATTTCCTGTGTTTCCAGCTCCTATATATATACCACTGTACATCCTTTAGTGTAGCCAGATTTGTAAGGTGGAGTTGGAATCATGATAGTGGTGGGGAGGATATATTTAAGAACTAGAGGAATTTTGTATGTTTCATCATTGCTACACAGCACCCTGACTGACTCATCTCCTCCTCTTCACCCGTCTGTAAGGGCATGTCCAGTTGCAGTCCCCCTTATTCACAATGATGACTGCTTTGATGACTGCTACCTGATCCCTTTGAGAGTTCATGATCACACAGGTTGATGTACTTCTTCCATATGGGATTGTTGCTTCTGAGCTAGATGGCTGTTTGTTTACTTTCAAGCCTTTAAGACTACAGATGCTATATCTTTTGATAGGCACTATCAGCTTTCTTCACTCCATTTGCCTATGTACCCACTTGTCTTCAGCGATCTTGTGGGGAAGGTGAGGTCCAAGTAGTATGACAGGGATCTGAACACATCCAGGGATACATATGGTAGGGAACGAAAAAGGAGGTGGGAGGGAATTAAAGAGTAGCTGGGAGGGTATTGTTTGTATGTCCACAGGAAAAGAGGGACCAGACTTCAACCCGGTGCTCCAAGATGTGAATGCAACTGGCATGAAGCAGGGAACCAGTAGAGCGGTCTGAGGGCCCAGCCTCAGTCCCAACTATGAGGACAGCAGCTCTTCCCCCAGACAGATCTATTTCAGAGGACAGCACTGAAACTAAAGTTCAGTGAGAGGGACATGTCTGATCAGAGCACATGAGGGCAAATGAAGGGTGAGGAAGGGAGAGTGAAGCACATCCTGGCCCATCAAGTCTCGATGACAATTTCCCTGTTCCAAGCAACCAATGCACAGAGAGGACCATATGCCTGGCTCCACTAGGAGACATGACATTCCTCACTGACCCATAGCCCTACAGGAGACAGCATTGGAGACAGTGTTTAAATTGCCCCTGATCTGACCCCATAACACTGAGATAAAACACTAAGATTTTGCATCAGAACAGCAAGAGGAGCAGAGCAAGGAAATTCTAAAGGACTACCCAAAATAGATTTTGGAGTCAGGGCATGGTACCCCACTAGATTCCACAGGAAAATGCTCCTAAAGAAAAGTGACCAGATTTTAAGTGGGACACCATTGACCAGGGGTGAGGGGTTCTTGATTTAAAATTTGGTATATGTAGCAAAAATGTTTTTCATAGAACACAGAAATAATATTGCAATATATTTATTTTAATTTTAAAACACCGTGGAACATTGTTAAATTGTTAAAAAGTGGAACCTCTGGTCTTATCCTAAAGTCAAGGAATAAACCTTGAACTATTACAAGCTTTTCTTCTTTTCGGTCATTGGTTTGTTGTTGTTGTTTTGTTTTCTTTTGTTCCGCTCTCCTGTTTTATTTTGCATATTATTATCTCTACAGGTCTATCTAGATAATATAGGTAGGATAAACAGTCTGGAGGAGAAAACAATAGAACTGAGAGTTGGGGAGCGATGGGGGGGAAGGGGAAGGGGGAAAATCAGGAAAACGAAGTGGATATTAACAAACCCAGGGACAAGGGAACAGCAAGTGATCCAAACTTATAGGGTTTGATCAAGGGTATTGTAACTGAAAGGAATTACTGAAATCCAAATGAAGGCAGAGAATGATAGTGGGGCAAGAGGAAAGTAAAAGGAAATAGAGGAAAGAACTAGGAACAAATGGCATTTATAGACATCTAAATAGAGGCATATAGATATTTAAATATAGTTATATATAATGATGGAGCAAAAGAGCTACATGCATACATTTATAGGTTTCGTATTAAGGTAGCAGTTGGGTCTTGGGCCTCCATACAAGTAATTCCTCAGTGCAAGAATACTTTATTCTATTAAACTGGCATTTATGAAGTGAAATGTCTTAATATGATTCATGTACAGCCCTGTAATACCATCAAATTATTGAGTAGGTTTATGCAAAGAGGTTATCCAAAACACAAATAGAAGTAATTATTGGTCAGTATTGGTTGCCATTTTCCTGTGGATAAGAAGGAGCAGAGGGAATTCTGAAGAATCAGAGAGAATTCCCAAGACCACGAAGTAAGAAGAGCTACCCACTAGGACATGTTTGAAATCACTACATGGAATTTTGAAGGTAGTGGAGGCCATGTCATGTTTCAAAACAAATAGACTATGAGACAGAATAGAGGAATAGCACCTAAACTATAAAACTGTGAGGGGAAGCAGAGGTAGACTTCATGCCCCATATAGCCAGGGGCCAGCGACCACATCATGAAGTGGTTGAGGGCCAGAGAAAGAGACTTGGCTATTAGCTGAAGAAAGACATTGCTGTGGACCAATGTCAATATCCTTAATGTTTCCTGACCCTGGTGTGTGGTAACCTGTCAACTTCCCTAGTAAATTCTCAAAAGTATGACTGTTATCTGTGAGTTCAGTGTGGCCATTGGAACACATTATTAAATCCACTATGAGTGTCCTGAGAAGAGTTGGCATCAGAATAGGATAAATATAAACAAGGTAGAGGATTTGTGGCAATTGGCGAAGGGCTGTTACGGAGTTGATCCTTCTTTCTACGGAAGCCTGGGAAGGCCATAAGTGTTCTTCATGCTGTATTCCCAGAGGAATATAAAACATAAAACAAAGAAGCCTGTGCAGAAAGCACAGGATATATTGCCAGTTTTCTACCACTTAGGTCTTATTGTTAGCTGCTGTCATGTTTATTCGCTTTCAGAGACCCCAAACAACTGGATTGGATAATTACACCAGGGTGATTTTCAGAAGCCCTGGTGGTATAGTAGTGACACACTGGGCTACCCTTGCATGGCCGCGATATGGAACCACCAGCAGCTGAGAAGGAGAAGGGTTTTCTATTTTCCTGAACACATGCCTGTCTCCGAAACCCCCAGAGGGTCACCATGAGTCAGCAGTGACTTGATGGCAATGTTTGGCTTGATTTTGGTGGTTAGTAGAGTTTTAATTGGCTCTTTTCAGGAAATAAATTGCCAGGTTTTTAACCTAGTTGACCTTATTCTGTCAATTCCACTAAGACAAAGAACACCCAAACCACCACTTACAAGTAAATGGTGATTAACTAGGTGGATATAAAACCACAGTCTCTTTTTGTTTTTTAGTGTTGGAAAATTTTATTGCAAGTGAGTCGGGGCTTGCCACATGAGAACACCAATGCTGCATTCAAGTGTTCAAACAACACCTACAGACACACACACACACACACACACACACACACACTCATGTTTTATTGCAGCCTCCTCTAGAAGGAGAGAATTGTTTTCTTTCTCACGGACCTCTAAAGGAGCCACGGTGGCACAGGAGTTATGCATTTGACTAGTGCCCACGAGGTCACCAGCAGCTTGACACGCCCTGACTGGAGCAGGATGGAGGAACAGGGCTGACAGCTTCTGAGCTTCACAGGAGCAGTTCCTTTGCCGTAAGGGCCCATGTGAGTCAGCATGAACTTGAGAGCAGTGAGAGTTTCTTAGGAATCTGACTCTTCTCTCTCACCCAAAACAATATCTCTCAACTCTAATCTTTTGCTTCATCTTCTGCCCAATTACCTCCATCCCTTAGTCACTTCTAAATATGTTCCCTTTGGTAGGTTAGTCTTTTTCTTTTTTAAAAAAAATACAGTAGTGGTCTCAAACAGTATGTGTCATTTTCTGGTTGACCAACTTCACTCAGGCCAATGAATTCATGACACGAGGTGTTTTATGAGCATTTGAGCTATTTCTAAGTTCTTGCTGTTAAGAACATTACTGCTATGGAAAATGGAGTGTATATGTCAGTTCATGTTATAGCTCTTCTTTTTTAGGGTGTACACCCTGATGG
This sequence comes from Nesogale talazaci, assembly GCA_004026705.1. Taxonomy (NCBI): domain Eukaryota; kingdom Metazoa; phylum Chordata; class Mammalia; order Afrosoricida; family Tenrecidae; genus Nesogale; species Nesogale talazaci. The sequence goes on along the minus strand of PVJH01013361.1, from coordinate 41,770 downwards.
TTTGTATGGAAGTTCTATGCTTCCAGTTTGAGATAGTACCATGCGGCTTTTCAGAATGATTGTGTCTATGTACAGACCCAACAGCAGTATGAGAGTTCCAATCCTTTTGAACAGATTCCATAATGCATTGTTTCCTGTTTTAGGTTTATTGAGCTATAATTGTGGCTGTCAGCTAATATCTCATCTTTATCTAGGGAATGGTTGGTCATCAGGAGCATTTACTCATGTGTTTGCCAACCACCATAGAGTCAGATCTTTTGAATTTGGATTGTCTACTTGTGCCCTTACCCCCCCTTTAAGTTGGATTGATGTGTGTTTCTTATTGAGGTGCTTCATAATTCTATAGAAGTTAGTTACTAGTCCACTGTATGCTTACCATTGCTAAAGATTTTTTTCTCAATTCCTGGGTTCTGGTCTTATACTTTTAATAAATTATTTAATGGCATAAGTAATTAAAAATCAAATAAAATTTTTAATAGTTTCTAATCGTCCATTTTGTAATCCACTGTACATGCTTCTGTGTTACAGTAGGTTCTCTAGAGAAACAAAACTAGGACACTAATGATTGTGTGTGTATATATATATACATATATACACAGATACATATAGATATATACAACACAAACAAAAAAATAGCTAATATACGAGCAGTCCTTCAAATCATGAGGGTTGCTGGGTGCAAGTCAAGGACGCTGTCAGCTGCGTCTTCTGTAAAGCAATACAGTCCAACCGCAGGAAGCAAACAGCAGGGTAGGTCACCAACAGTCAGACAGATGACAAGGTATGACAGTCTCCAGCTCAAGTGATGTCTACATCAGCAGTGTGGCAAAGCAGGTCTTGAAGGAATGGCTAATTGTAGTGACACAGCTCATGGGTTGGGTGTTCCACAGGCTCAAAATTTGAGGCAGCCACACACTGGTCCAATCATCAGAGGCCAAGTAACAGAAAGACAAGGCTTGCTGAGCCATTTATCTCTTCTTCTCCCTTTAATTAAACTGCAATCTTATTAATTCAACATGTGTTTATTTGCCAGGTTAGCACAATAAACCTACCTATCACGGCTTCTTTATTATGTTTGATATTATGTCTATGTCCTATAACAGGGCTTGTGTATCCCTATTTTGTCTGATATTTATTGTAATGGGATTTACATTTGAGTCTCTAATCTATCTTGAGTTCTTTTTGTACATGGCAGCAAGTACGGGACCTTTTTTCTTTTTCTGTAATTCAGTGGTTCTCAATCTTCCTAATCCTGCAATCATTTAGACTGCTCCTCGTGTTGTGGTGACCCCCTAGCCATACAATTATTTTTGTGGTTACTTCATAATTGTAATTTTTCTACTGTTATCAATCAGGTGACCCCTGTGAAAGAGTTGTTCAACCTCCAAAGGGGTTGCGACTCATAGGTTGAGGACCACTGCTGTAATTGGAGATCCAATTTTGTTGAAGAGACAATCTCTTTCCCATTTAATGTTTGTTGGCCATTTGTGAAGTTCAGTTTTCTGTAGGTAGATTATTTCCTGGGTTTCTGTTCTGTCCTATTTGTCCACCTATCACTACTCGGATTTTTTCTGGGGGGGCATCATTGTCCACTGGTAGTCCTGGGAGCTACCCAGCCTTGCTTCTGTTGAGCTGCTGCTAGATTTGAACCACCAAGCCTGTGAGCCGCAGTCCCGTACTCAACCAGTATGCCATCAAAGCTCAGCCCCCCACTACTAGAATTTTTTTAATAAAAGAAGTTCTTTGCTTATCGCAGGTCTCTTCCTTCTCCATATAAAGTTAGTATTTTTTTCATTTATTTAAATAATGTAATTGGGACCTGGATCAGAGTCATGCTGTATTTATAGACTGCTGTTATTAGTACTGACATCGTCAATATTAAAATTTCTTATTTTTCAACATAGATTATTCTTTTATTTATGTAGCTTTCCTTTGATTTCTTATAGCAGTGTTCTGTGGTTGTCTTAGTATCAATTTCTGGTTCTTTGGTTATGTTTATTCCAGAATATTTCCTCTTTGGTGTGAGTATTGTTAATGGTATTTTTCTTAATTTGTTTTTCAGCATTTTCTTTATCTATACATTGAAGTCTGTTTATTCATGTTTGCTAATCCTATATCCCGCCACATTGCAATTCTTTCCATTGTCTAAAACATTTTTTGTCAATCCTTAAGGTTTTACTACATATTAAATGATATTATCTGTAAATAGTGAGAATTTGACTTATTCTATACCTATCTAAAGACTTTTCATTTATTTTGGCTATTTTGTTGTTCTAGCAAAGACTTCCAGAACAATGTTGAATAAGAATGGTGATAAGATGTATCCTTAAAACAAGCAAACAACCAAAAAGACGCATCCTTGTAGGCTTCTCATTCTCAGGCACAATGCTTTCAGTTTTTCCCCATTGAGTGAAATATCGGTTTGGTTTTTCATATATATATATATATATATATATACACATATATACATTTCCATATATGGTTTTTATTGCCTCCAAAGATGCTTTTTCTATCCCAGTTTTGGTAATGATTACCAGGAATGTATGTTAGATATTGTCAGATGACTTTCTTTGTGTTGATTGATATGATTATGTATTTCTTATTTTACTTTGGTTCATACAGTGGATAACATTGTTTATTTATTTGTTTCCTAATTATGAACTATAAATCTTTACCAGGAATAAATCCTACTTGACTATGATGTATATGTTTTGAAATCTTCTTGGATTTTATTTGGCTTATTTTCTTGATAATTTTTGCATTTATCTTCATAAGAGGTATTAGTCTTTAGCTGTCTATTTTTGTAATGTTTTTGCCTGCTTTTATATCAAGATAATACTTGCATCATAAAATGAATCCAACCGTTTTCAGGGAGGATAATACTCTGAGTGTTCCCTTCACATAACCTCTTTTATGAAAAACAAAACCAAGAAATGTTCTCACCAAAGCAGCACTGATACCAATGGTTCTGCCAGTATTACCACCTTAAGCCAATAAATAAATAAATAAAAATTACCAATCCTACTGCTTTGTAGGACAGTATCGAACTTTTCTGAAGCAGACTGCCATATCTTTCTCATACAGTGTAGCTGGCATGCTTAAATGGACAACATTTTATTAGGAATATGCTTAATGACTATGCCACCAGCATTAATTTATTCCATGATATTTGGACAATATCCTTCCAAGGAAGGAAGGAATTTCATAACAGAAACATTTTTAGAATGATGTCATCTCAAGGAAATGATTTGATAAGTAACACATTTCAATATCCAGGAAAACCTTGACTGGTACAATAGTGTGAAATGTTGTGCCACCCGAGCACCTTTAAGACAAGAGCAATTACCTATCACTCAGACCCCAGTCTGGTGATGCCTCCTTGAGAGTGTGCTCTTTTTAAGAGAGCTACTTGGCAAACTGCACCTTCTCCCCCCACTTTTTGCTGTCTTGCTTGAGTCTAGTCTGTGTCTACAGCTTGCGTCTAGTCTGTGTCTACAATCAGCCTACGTAGCATGCTCTTTTCAAGATCTGTCATTACCTGGCGGGTTTCTGCTGACCTTAGAGCCATGTGGTCCACTGGCCTGGGATCCTTTTTCCCACTTTGACTTGCTGTGGTGGTCATATGCTTATGTTAATTTCATGTTTGAGATGTAGGGGAGGAGTCTAGCCTGTTAATCTGGAGATCACCATTGAGTAGTCAATGAGGCCTCTGTATGAGTATGGCTTTCTCCTGAGACTTCTGGGAAATCTCACGATATTTCCCTTGTGGAGATGAGAAGCTATCTTCTCCAGTTGTTGGGAGTGAGTCTCTGAGACAATGAACTATGGACAAGACAAGATGACAGTGTCTGAGGAGCCAGAGGAGAAGCCACACAGCTTAACTCTGAGGGAGCCAGACCTCTGAAGCTGGAGAAGCCACATGGAGACCCCTGCCAGCAATGAGTTGCTTCTACCACCACTGGATGCTGTTGATGAACCCTGAGCCCTAAGAGCGAGGAGCCATGGGGAGACCCCTGCCAGCGCCAGGACTCTGCCCCCACTGGTCTGTGACTTCGTGAGTCAGAAGGAGACTTTATAGACTGGTGTCAGGCACTTGGGGGTAATATCAGACTTATGACTTTGTACAGGACTGGATTTGGATGCTTTCTTAATGTCATATTTCTCTTATATACAAACCGTACCCTTATATCCATATGCATGTCTATGGATTTCTTTCTCTAGTTTACCCAGACTAACTCATTTTATGTTTCACCTACCAGCAGCTACCTGAATCTGGGGGTCTCCATCCAGCCTCTGAATCAGGGATTGGGTTTGACAGGGCTAGTTCACGGTCTTGATTTAAAAGACTTCTTCCCATGAAGTGCATCCTTAAACCCATGTGAGTACCATGGTTTGGGTGAGGTTTTTGGGTTACATGTTGGCCAGTTCGCTGCAAGCATGGCTGTGCTTAAGCACAAGCTGCTCCACAGGAGAGAGGTGAGGCTTTCTGCTCCATACAGGTATACAATCTTGCCAACCCTCACCTGAAGTTCTGCCGTGGGAGTTTGCACATCGCAACAGTTAGACTCTTGTGGAAATTCTACTTCTCGATGTCACATTACTACAAGCGCTGAATACATTTTGAGTTTCAATGCACAACATTCACTGGGGAATATCTTCATGCTTTCTTTTGCAATCTTTCAATTCATTTCAAAGGTTTGGTTTCTTATAAGGATATAAATTCTGTGTAGTTCAGGTCCTAAGTGAGTCTTAGTGAAATGGATATTTGTCATCATTGAGCTGTGATACTGTAGAAATATTACCAGAAAATAAAAAATGAACTTGTTTGAACAAATCCCTATAAAATGGTGCATAGGCTACAACATGATTTCAAGCCCTTTATATTTTTTTCCTCCTTGTTTGGAGAACATTTTCATGTATTAAGGAATACTATTCAAAATACAAAAAAATGTTAATGACAGTCCCTAGGTGATGTTTTTACCAGCATCCAGGTAGGTTCTATTACTTGATTTGTATTCTTCTTGGGATAATGAATTACATGAAAAATATACAGGCAGCAAAGTACATGATAGTTTTATTGAAAGTCAGAAGTTCAACAAAGCATAGAAAGATTTTAGTACTACTGACAGACTTCACATGGCTAACTCAGGCATGAGATTTAAGGGCACTGTCTGCCTGAGGGCTTTCAATTTTAGAGTCAGTTTTCCCATTTTGGAGATTGTTTGCTGGTTAATCTCTGGGTAGCTATGACCCAGTTTCTCTGGAGTTATTTTACAGGCTAATCTCTAAGTGTTGCTTACCTCGTTTCTTTGGGATTATCTTGCTGGTGAATTTTTTTTATTCCCTGTATCTGGTTCTATATACAGCCTGAACCTCTAGAAGCTCCTTAAAATGTATTGTTGCAGCCATTGTTGAATTATCTTCAGTAAAATTTTACTTCCATATGACATTAACGATATTGCTTTATAACTTGAACATTCCTATAGGTCATCTTTCTGTGGAATGGGGGCAAAAAGAGATCTCGTCCAGTCATTTGGTCAAGTAGCTGTCTTCCAAATTGCTTGCAACAGATGAGCGAGTGCTACAGTGCCTCATCAGTTTATTGAAACATGTCACTTGGAATCCCATCAATTCCAGGAATTTTGTTTTTGGCTCATATTTTCACCTAAATTTGAATTCTTTTCATAATTCTTTCAGAAACATTAGTTCCTCTGGAAAAATCTAAGGCTGGCTCCAAAAAGATTATGTTAAGTCTCTCAGAGGAGAGATATACCTCAGTCCCTGGCTCTGCTTGGCTTGAGAAATTAAAAAAAAAAGGACTGATTTCTGATTCAAGTGAGTTTTAGAACTTTAAAATAAGTTCCATATTTAAACAGGCACCCACAGGGTCCCTCACCTCGGAAGCTGCTCAGGAAAGTCCGGAAGCAAGATCTAAGTTGGGGGATTGCGGTGAAGGGGTGGTTGACAATCCTGGTCAACCCCATTAGCTGAATTGAATTCACCTGGCTTTGGTGGGCCATTCAAGATGCAGAACCCACCCAGGTGTACCTCCCATCCAGGCTGGGAGGCTGGATCTCTCAGTATGTGCAGTGTACCACCACTTCATGGTCCATAGCTCAAACCTCCAACCATGTGTAATGGACCCCCCAGTGCCAAGGCTAAATGACCTAACAGATGTATAATTAGAATTATTGTTAATGTCAGACAAATCTTGGCTAAAAGCAGGGAATACAAGAAAAGTGCTTACTTGTGTTTTATTGATTATGCTAAAGCATTGGATTGTGCAGATCACAACAAACTGGAGGGCCAAAACTGGGGGTCCCAGAACACTATTTTGTTTGAATCAAGACTATGTACTTGGATCCAGAGGCAGTGGTGTAAATAGAACAAGTGCATATTGTGTGGTTTAAAATCAGTAAAGGAGTGTGTCAAGTTTGCACCCTTTCACCAATGCTTATTCAATTTTTATCCTGAGCAACAGACAGAGAAATTGCATTATTTGTAAAAGAATGGGGCATCATGGCTGAAGGATGGCTTATTAACAACTTGCAAAATGCACATGATACTTTGCTTTCTGAAAGGAAGGAGGACTTGAAGCACATGCTATTGGGATTATAGACAGATTTCTCCCAAATTGTCTCTCCCAAAGCATGCCAAATATTAGAAGCTGCTTGCCAGCACATGGTGGGAGGTCAGATTCCTAGAGATATTCTCCCTGAAGACTCCAACCATTCAGAGCAAGCAGACACCATTGTTTCTCCCACAATAACTCTGTCCTAGCTGTTAGGACAATGGGTTCCTCCCCCTGAAAACTTTGGCTAAATCAAGTCTCCCAGTGAAGGACAATCAAGGTTAGGCCACCATCATGAATTTAGGATGTGCCCATTTAGTCACATGCATGCCCCAATTCCTCCCCTTCCTATTGGGTGTATGCCCCTTGATCGTCCCACTCATTACTGTAGTACCTATAGGACAACCCTGTATTGTGATGTTTGTCTTTACCTGTAATAAGAGGGCTTGCATGTAGCCCAAATATATATAAGCCTTTGTTAGAAATAAAGAGCTCCCCTTTCTTCCCCCAAATCTGCTCTGCTGCTCATGACCCACAGACCTGGCTATTGAGAACATGACAATTGAGGAGGTGCGCATGCTACCAATAATATGCCTGACTCCTTCATTTGAGTCTCCCATTTCTTCCTAGTTCTCTATGACTTTATTATAATCCTTATATAGCTCAACCGTACAATTGCGCCTTTCAAACCTGTGATTAGTTGTGGGTGGATGGCCTTTCCCCCCACATGCTGATGAAGATCAAAGACTGCCACCTTCAATGTTTATTAAAACTCCATACAAAGAAAATCAAATCCCTTGCAACTGGACTAGTAGGTGACATCATGATAAATGGAGAAAAGTTTGAGCTTGTCAAGGATTTCATCTTTCTTGGATTCACAATCACTATTCATTGAAGTAGCAACCCAAAGATCAAATAATTCATTTTCTTGGGTAAATCTACTGCACAAGGTCTCTTTAAAGTGGCCTTGGGGTCCAGGGAGCACTTGACTCAAACCAAGGTGTTTTCCATGGTCTTGTGCCAATGGAAAAGTTGGGAATTGAATATAAAAGACCAAAGAAGACTTAATGCATTTGGATTATGGTTGAAGAAGAATAGTGAATGCACCATAGACTTTCAATAGAACAAACAAATGTCTTGGAACAAGCATGGCCAGCCTCCTTCTTAGAGGTAAGAATGGGGGATTTTCTCTTATATACTTTGGACATGTTGCCAGGAGAGATCAACCCAAGAGAAATATTTCATATTTGAAAAAAATAGCAGGGCAGTGAAAAATAGGAAGACATTACACAAAATATATTGAATTCATGGGCTCAAGCATAAAGAGAATTGGGAGGATGGCACAGGACTGGGCAGCATATGCTTCTATTGTATATCCGATTGCCATGAGATGGAACAGCATCCAGATCTTTTTTGCCTCATGTCTTCCTTCTGGCTTTAAGCAATCTAACAATAGGACAGTTCAATCTAATCCTTCCTAAATATTTTTTCCCTAAGAGTATGTAAATGTACAAGGTCAGGATGCTTAAAACTATAAAATAAATGACTTATGCAATTATAAGTGTAAATATAGATATTTAAATACTCATATATAAGAGGACCCCAATCCTCACAACTCATTCAACAGATGATGTCATGGTCAATGGAGAAAAGATGGAGGTTCGAATATGTACAACTAGAATGCTTCTTGTACATTAGGGTGATGAAGTTTTGCCTCACTTATTTTGGACATTTTATCAGGAGAGACCCAACTCTGGGAAAGTACATCATGCAATCATGCTTCGTAAAATTCAGCCTCAGTGAAAACAAAAGGGATTATTCTTAAGGGTATGAAATGATACAGTGGCTGCAACAATGATCTTCAACATAACAATTGTGATGTGTTGTGACAGTACAAGGGGGTGTCTGTATATATTATTATAGGGGCCATATGAGTCAGAAATGACTCAACAACACATAACAACTTAAATAAATAAAACATGAAAGCAATTTACCAATATTATAAAAATCAAAGTTTGATGTTGTTCTTTGACTATTAAAACAAAACAAATACATTGTCCTTAAGAGGAAGCCAGCGGGTAGCAAACAAACAAGATGAATTGCCTCTAAATTTCTGAGACTATCACTGTTCACAAGAGTAGAATCCCTGTCTTTCTCCTGTGTTATCTGGTGACTTTGTAATGTTGACCTTGCTGTTTACAGCCTCATGCACAGCAATTAGAGTAACAGGGATCCTTTGATTCTTTATGTTTTATGTAATTCATTTATCTTGTCCTTAAAAGGTCACCTGTGGAAGTGAAGAGGAGATCTAGAAATTTTGACAGACCAGGTGTTGCCTAAATGTTGTCTAAACAATGCCAGTCAATTACATTTTTGTTAGGTGCCATATCGTCAACCCATAAAGATGTAATGCACAACTGAACACATCACTGTGTGGTCCTGCCCCATCTTCCAAATCGCTCTTATACCTGAGCCCATTGATGCAGCCACTGCGTCCATCTGTATTGTAGGCCTTCCTCTTTATTGCTCCCCTGCACTTGACCAAACATGACGCCCTTCTCCAGGTACTGCTCTCTCCTGACAATATCAAAAGTGTGTAAGAAGCCTTGCCATTTTTACCTCTAAGAAGCACTCTGATCTTCCTTCTTCCAAGATGGATATGTTTGTCTTTTTAGCAGTCTGTAGTACTTTTAACATTATTCTCCAGCACTACAATTAGTATTTTTCTCATTAGTCATAAACAAGGATTCCAAAAATTAACAGACTACCCATTAAAATGATTCAGGAAGCTGAAGAAATATCGGAAACACTCCCTCACCTATATCAGAAAATTTGGAAGACAGCTACCTGGGTACCTGACTGATAGTAATTCATATTTGCTCCCTTGCCAAAGAAAAGGGACCCAAAATGATGCTCAAATTATAGAATGATATCATTACTATTAGAAACATGTAAACATATATTTAATGTCATCCAACTGTTGTTACAACAGCACTGTGATAGGAACTACCAGAACTTCAGGCTGGATTCAGAAGAGGACATTGCTTGTCAGATGGATCTTTTTTTTTTAATGAATCATTTTATTGGGGGCTCATACAACTCCCATCACAATCCATTCAAACATCAATTGTATGCAGGCCACATTTACTTATTGCTCTCATCACTCTCAAAACATCCTCCCTCCATCCAGGCCCCCAGTATCAGCTCCCTATATTTCCCTTCCTCCCCCTTCCCCCTTGAACCCTTAGTAATTTACAAATTCTTATTATTTTCATACTGTACACTGTCCAATGTGTCCCAACACTTATATCCCTGTTGTCCGTGTCCCAGAGAGAAGGCTACGTGTAGATCCCTGAAGTTAGTTCTCCCTTTCTATTCCTCCATCCCTCCACCCTCCTGGTATTACCACTCCTATTACTAGTCTTGATGGATCATCTATCCTAAATTTCCCATGTTTCCAACTTCACTGTACATCTCCTGATTTATCTGGATTTATGTGATAGAATTGGGGTCATGACAGTGGGGGGAAGCAGCATTCGGGAACTAGAGGAAGGTTGCATATTTCATTGCTACTACCCTGTATCTTAACTGGCTTATCTCCTCCATGTACACCCTCTGCAAGAGGATGCCAATTCACCTATTGGCGGGCTTTGTTTCCCCAATCTGTACTCCCCCTCATTAATAATAATATAATTTTAGCACTTTGATGCCTGGCACTAGATCCCTTCACCACCTCGTGATCACCAGACTGCTGTGCTTCTTCCGTGTGGGCTTTCTTGCTTCTGAGCTGAATGGCCGCTTGTTTACTCAAGCCTTCAAGACCCCAGATGCTATATATTTTGGCAGCTGGGCACCATCAGCTTTCTTCACCACATTGGCTTATGCACACATATGATATGCATTCATATCGGGAAAATGAGCATGCAATGTTATGCTTTTCAGTTCTTGAAGTCTGATATCAAATCCCTTTGACACCTTTTGATCCCACAAGCTGGTGTGATTCTTCCATGTGAGCTTTGTTGCTTCTGAGTTAGATGGCTGCCTGTTTACTTTCAAGCCTTTAAGACCCCAGACACTACATCTTTTGATAGCCGACCACTATCAGTTTTCTTCACCACCTTTGCTTATGCACACATTTGTCTTCAGTGATCTTGTCAGACAGGTGAATATCTTGGAATGCCAATTTAATAGAACAAAGTGTTCTTGCACCAAAGAACTACTTGAGTGGAGGTCCGATGCCCACCTGTTGTCCTACTACTAAACCTTTAAGTATGCACGTTTATCTCTTTCCCCATCATCACTTATAAATATATGCCCCTCTGTACACACCTGTATTTGAACCTCTATAAATGCCCGTTATCCCCCAGTTCCTTCCTCTATTTTCATTTGCTTCCCTCTTGTACCACTGTCATGCTCAATATCCATTTGGGTTTCAGTATTTTCTCTCATTTACGTTAGTCTTAATCAATCCCTATCGGCCTTCTCTCACTCACCTTGTCACTGACATTGTATCAATTGTTATTCTTTACTCAAAGCAGAGAATACCAGAAATTTGCTTATTGAGTTTCTTTGCCTATGTAGAGGAACTTGACTGTGTGGGCCATAATTCTCTGCAGATAACCTTGAGATAACTGGAATTCCGGAATACTTTTTTGCTCATTCAAAATGTGTACATAAATCAAGAGGGAGTTGTCAGAATAGAAAAAGTCAATAATGCATTTTTTTTAATCAGGAAAAGTTTGTTTCAGAGTTATATCTTTCACTATACTTGTTCAATCTGTCAATTGAGCACATCATTGGAGAAGTTGAATTATATGAAGAAGAGGGTGCTATCAGGATTGGAAGAAGACTTACTAACAGCCTGTGGTATGCTTGTGATACAACCTTGCTTGCTGAGAGTCGGGGGATTGAAGCACTTGTTGATGAAGATCAAGGATTGTCATCTTCAGTGTGAATTACTACTCAATGTAAATAAGACTACTATCTTCATAACTGGGGTGAATGGGTAGCATCATGATAAATGGAGAAAAGCTAGAAGTTGTCAAGATTTTGTCTCTCTTGTATTCACAATCAATTCCTACGGAAGCAGCAGTCAAAGATCAAAAGACATCTTGCAGTGGGTTTCTGCTGCACAAGATCTTTCTATATTGTTGAAGAGAAATAATGTTACTTGAGGACTAATGTCTATCTGAACCAAGCCAAGATATTCTTCATTGCATCATATAAATGTGAAACTTGGACATTGTATTAGGATGACTACAGTAGAAGGATCAATGCATTCAAATTGTGCTGAAGAAAATTATACCACTCTTTTGAAAAGATATTATTTAAAGTGGCAAGGGTTTTATGAATGTCTTACAATTTTCTTTCCTCCTCACAAAACTCTGAGCAAGTCCTTTAAAGAAGGAAATTTTGTGAATACCTTTTTTGATAGGCTTCATAGTTATTAAGAATTAAATTGTATGGCTGTAGAAAGTGTGGTGAAATTCTCATACTTCTATAAGTGAACATAATCCCATTTGGAAATAGTATTTTCTTTGTTATACTAGCAAGCTCATATATCTATAGGGTTTGTCTGACTTTTGATATAAAAAGAAGCAAAGTAAATATACAGGCATATAGCAGGAAAACCAAAAAGCATAAACATGGGAAGGGATTTTGATGCCGTGTGAAGATCATCAAAATTTCCTGAGAGACACACTTTCAAAGATGAAAGAAAGATTCTCTCCCCATCCCCTTGGCAGAAAAAGCGTTATTTTCTCTTAATTACAGCACCTAAATTCAGACTTTAATTTGACTGATTTCTCAGAAAATATAACTCTGTATTGTTTTTAAGCACACCATTTGTGGATTTTGGGTGTTTGCGTGTGTTTATTTTTTGGTATTAGCTCTAAAAAGCTAAGTCATAATGTGTTACTTAGAGTGGGTACTGTTCTAGCAAATAATAAAAATATGGATGTGTCTTTGTAACTGACTAGTGGGTAGATGTTCGAAGAATCTTGATGTGCTTCAGACTAAGGTCCTTGAAAATGTTGCTAGGCATGGGCATATTAAAAATGGTTATAATGAAGCTTAAAATCAAATGATAAAATCTATTGATCAAGAATTTGCCTGAATTATGTTTGTTAGGTAGAAGGTCAGATTTGTAAGAGAAAGATTTTTAAGTGAAAGTTTGGCTGAGAGATTTTAAGGAAAACTTTATCGGTTGATGTGATATCTCCTGGCTACGTATAATAGAAGAAGAACAGAGAAATATTTGGAATTGATTCATGAAAATGTACTGACAAGAAGAGATGTATTCCCAAAGCATGCAAAACAAAACAAAACAAAACTTAGTAAAACCAATTCTGGCCCCAAATTGGACAAACTATCTTTAATAATATCTGTTAACTCTATTTTCAAAAATAGCCATTTGTATTGCAGATGACATATAGAAGTGAATATTTTCTTAAAGAAAATACAATAGAAAAACATAATAAAACATTATGCAAAATCTAATAGAATAATGAGAAATATTATACATAATATACTGCAGCATACTTTAATGAGAACAAACTAAGAAAATTTTAAAAATACATAAAGATAACCAATAATTATATTAAGTAAACCTGAAGTTGTATGTGAATTTTCTATTTTGTACAATTTTAGAAGTAATAATGTTATGCACAATTAAAAGCACTGGCTTAGAATATGCTATTTTATACTAATAAATTAAATTTTATGCATTTAATAATTGTAAATAATAACTGATGTCTGGTAAACATTTAACTCATTTAAAATATTTTATTGGGGGCTTATAGAGGTCTTCTCACAACCGATACATATATTATTGTGTCAAACACAAACACGTCTGTACAAGTTGCCATCATCATTTTCAAAACATGTTCTTTCTATTTTATGTCTTGCTATCAGTTTCTCATGCTTTTCCCTTATCCCACACTCTCCTTCCTTCATGAACCCTTGATAATTTATCAATAACAGACAAAATGATGTACCATGATTCTGGTATATAGAACATTATGAGCATTGATTCATATATTTTAAACTTTATAGTTTTCAGAATTTTGAAAGTTCTGCAATGTTATTCATTTGCCATGTATTTGTCAAGAAAATATTTTTTTTATTCAGACTACATGCAGATCCAAAGCCAGAGAAATACTCCAGCACCTATTTCTCACAGCCTCCTTCCTGAAAGAGACCATAAGAAGATACAATGGAAAATAGATTTCCTTAGACAAAGATAGGGAGCCAATGACCACTTTTTCCTTTGGTATACAGTAGAGACTCAACGATGGTCCTCTGCTGCTGTGAGGGGGAAAATGAAGACAACAAAACCCAACTTCCAACATTTAGACTTGTTTTTATTCTTATGTGGAAATAAGGAGCACCTCATAATGAATAGGACTCCTTTCTATGGCGGTCTTAAAACCTGAATGGGTAGGTAAGTTTGAACAGGTGCATAGGGTTCATGTTTTATCCTTTCTTTAGTGCAAGGAGGAGCCCTGATAGTGTAATGGCTGCACAATCAAACACAGCAGCTGCTCCATGAGAGACAAACAGGGTTCTTCTACACCCATAAAGCATCACCGTCTCATAAGGTCATGGCAGCAATTCTACTCGGTCCTCGTAAGGTTGCTATCAGTCGATATCAACTCAATGACAATGAGTTTAGTTTTGAATTAATTGCAAGAAAAAATAATAAAAGCCCTTTGCATTATTTAAAAGCTAGAGTTGAAGCTGATATTGATCAAACTGAAACTTGTGAAAAACTGGCTCAACTCCAATGGGAGGGCAAATTTACATATTAAAATCTCCAAACTCAGACTCGCTGACATTCTGTGGACTCAAACTGATAGAAGCTGCACATGGCAGAGTAGAATTAGCTGTGGGGGTTTCAGAGGCTGCAAGCCTTCACAGAAGAGCAATCCTGTGGATTGGATCTCTTGAACGTGTGTTTCACAACCCAAGCGTAGACTCCACCACGAGATCTATCCCACACTATTAAAGAGGAGATGTAATTCTCTGTGATTCTATATTTGTAACCTAGGAATTTATTGTACATCTTTACAAGAGCACATGAACCCTGAGTGTCTCCAGCTTTTACAGCCTAGTGATATTTTCAACTGTGGGTGAATACTTAGTGATACAATGTGATAAAATAAGGGACCCAGTCTGGGCTATACCAATTCAGTAATGTAAGGGAGATAAGTAAAAGTTGTTATAGTTTCCGATCAAAGTAATTGAATAGGAAAATATTTATACAAGTCATTCTTAGGAGTCATGAAGAGTACATCCCCCACCCCCAAGATAAAGGTAGACGAGTTTTCTGCATTGTCATACCATACAAATATTCCTGAGTCAAGAGACTGAGATTTTCACAGGAATGTAGAAATATTGTATATACAAGCTATACCAATCCTGTCACCATTTCAAATGTTTCTCCCTTTATCAGGATATTATATTTTGCACTGTATGCTGTAATCACTGACATTCATCAGCAAATGCTTCAAGTCCTCCTCACTTTCCACAAGCAGGAAGGGTCATCTACACTTCACAGGTTGTTAATAAGCCTTCCTCTAATCTTAAACCCAATTATTCTCCATATAATCCATCTCCTCTGATTATTTGCTTAGTATACATATTGAATAAATATTGCTGATGCACACCTTTCCTGATTTTAAACCATGTAGTAGGTCCTCATTTTGATCACAGAACTGCCTCTTGATCCATGTACAAGTTCTACATGAACCAAATGAAGTGTTTTGGAATTCCCATTCTTCTCAGAGTTATGAATAATCTGTTATTCACACAGTTGAATACTTTGGCATAGTCAGTGAAATGCAAGCTCAGTACAAGCAGTAGTGAAGGGATCAAAGTGTCATTGCATTGGGTAAATCTGTTGCACAAGGCCTATTTAAACTGTTGAGAAGCAAAGATGTTACTTTGAGCACTAAAAGGTGCCTGACTCAAAAGATGGTATTTTCAATAGCCCGACATGCATGGCAAAGATGGAGATTTAATAAGTTGATTGCACAAAAAAAATC
The DNA here is from genome assembly GCA_004026705.1 of Nesogale talazaci. Taxonomy (NCBI): domain Eukaryota; kingdom Metazoa; phylum Chordata; class Mammalia; order Afrosoricida; family Tenrecidae; genus Nesogale; species Nesogale talazaci. Next base: position 26,155 of record PVJH01013361.1, on the reverse strand, counting down.
CATGCATTTGAACTGTGGTATTGTAAAAAAAGTATTGATGGTTCTCTGGACTGACATAAAAACAAGCGGGTCTGTCTTGAATGCTCGAGAATGTTCTTTAGTGGCAAAGCTAGCAAGATTTCATATCACTTACTTTGGACATGTGCTTAGGAGACACCTGTCCCCAGAGGAGGACTTCATCAAGCATGGCAGTGGAGAGGGTCATTCAAGATGACAACAGCCCCCTATAAGGTGGATGGGCACAGTGGTTGCAAAAATGGGCCCAGGCATAAGAAGAGTTGTGAACATGGCACAGGACAGGCTGTGTTTGCTTCTGCTCGGCAGGGGATGGCTGAGAATCAGGACCAACTCGATGTCACCTGACTACAACACAGAAATATAAGAAAGTTCAGGGGATTGGCACAAAGCACTTCTGAAATATTTATAGCTTTAATAATTTAGCAATTAATAATAGCCTAAATAAAGCTGATCATCTCATCTAGTTTGACAGAGCTCTCCAGGAATAATGGCATAGAAAACAGACCTGATTATTTCTAGGACCTCTATTTTAAACAAGCAAATATTTGTGATTTTCAGATGCTAAATGGGACATTTAAAAAATATTCTTAGCTTTATTTTGCAAGTCCAGCACATTCATTCGCTTTGAGACATCAAAATTCCAAGCACAAAGGAATGATTCTCAAGCTAGATGGGGAATATTAATGATAATTTTAAGTATATATAATAAAAACCAATATAAAATTATTGTGATGAAATTGTTGATTTTAGGTACAATAGGTACCTAAAAACAACAAAATAAGCCAACCACAATTCTGTTTAGCAATTTAAACAAAGTAATAACAAAGCATTTTATAATAAATTAAATGGTAGTGCAATTGTAAGTACCTTAAGCACTTTAATATACAAAGGATTTGTTTATTTCTTAAATAACAAAGGATATGATGAAGTCAATGTAGAACTCAGAAAAGTATTTTTGTAAGACCACAATATTTGAGATCTAGGGAGATAAACTGTATAACACAGTAATTTTAATGTAGAGTGGTGGCTTGCTTGTAGCTCTTAATTTAGAAGTTATTCCATTAGTATATCATAAAACACCAAGTTTATTGAAGATGAATATGGGTTTACCTGAAACTTTCAGAACAGATTAGGAAATGGAAAAGGTATGCACATCAGAAGTATGAGTCACTGGAAAATGTGACATTTTAGAAGCTATCTCATTTAGAAGCTATTTAAATGCTGGAAGGCAAGTCCCCAAGGTTGGAAAGCTCTCAAAATACTTGTAGAGTCTATTTTAGTGTCATGGATGGAATAAAGTTTCTTGAACACTTATTTTCCTATTCTACTCTACTCAAATGAAAAAATCTGTCAACATCCATTAATTTTTGCAACAATGAATCTATTGTCATTAGTATATCATGCAAGTAAAATTTTCTGAAATAATTCAATAATGCTTTCAACAACACATCAACAAGGAGCTGCAAGAACTGCAGCTGATTCAGGAGTCATGGAATCAGTGCTCTCATGGCTAACCTCATATGGATCTGGGCTGAAAGGAGGGAATACAAGAGAGGTGTTTACTCTTACTTTATTCATTATCCAAAGGCCTTTTACTTTAGGAATCCTAACAAATTATGTCTAACATTGAGAAGAATAAGAACACTGAATTTCATTCATGAGAAACCTGTATACAGTTTGTAGGGTCAGTGAATTATTTAATGTGACTTTTCTAGTCAAAGGTTATCTAGAGGTAACTCTCCCCAAATGACTTTTTCCTACATAGCTTTGTTAGAGGAAAAGAGTGATACACTTGACCTATGAGTTGTTAATAGCAGGATGTATTTTGATCACCTTCCAGCTACATATAAAGCAAGTCTCAGAGAACAGGAGAGGCCAGTCTCTCTACCAACAAGAGACAGGACTGAAAAGTGCATCCTGTACTCAAGATCTCTGCAAGGTGAATTTCCTTCATCCAGAAAACTAGTGTAACTTTAGACAGCAGCAGCAGAATCAGCATGATTATCCAACGTGGGCAAGCTTCACCAGAGCTTCTAGACAAGGAATATACAAAGAAGATGCATTAGGTTGTCCACAATGAGGAATTAGCTACAGAAAGCATTCTGAATACTAGTATTTTCAAGAAGACTGAAGGAGAATTGGTGCATTTGAATTATGGTATTCACAAAGAGCATTGAAAGTACTAAGGACTTCTAATAAAAGAAACAAAACTGTCTTTGAGGAAGTTCAAATGGAATGCTCTGAGCAGCCATGTTGGTGAGACTTTGTCTTTTGTGCTTTGGCCATGTAGTCAGAGGAAATCAGTCCCTGGAAAAAGGTCTCACTCTTAATAAAGGAGAGAGGAAGCGAAAAGAAGGAAGACTCTTGGACTGAGCCCTGGTGGCATAGTGGTTGTGCACAGGACTGCGGCCCACTGGGATGGAGGTTCAATTCCAGCAGTGGCTCCAAAGGAGCAAAGGCTGGGCCTCCTCCCACCAGCAGAGGGCAGTGATGCCCAAAGAAATAAAGCAAAACAAAAAAAGAAGGAAGACTCTTGAGGAGATGGATTGATGCAGTGGCTACAGCAATGGGCTTAAATCTAACCATTGTGAGGATGGCATAAGAACTGTGCCATGTTTCATTACATTGTACATAAGATCGCTATGAGTCATGAACAAATCTAAGACATAAAGAAGAGCAACCAACAACACAGATAGATGCAGACTGAACTATGAATAAGGAATACTGCAGACAAATTTACTCACTAGAATTATAATGTTGGCAAAGAATATTAAGTGTACTGTAGACATCTAGAGAGAAAAACTGTTTTTGAGGAAGTTACATTGAAACACTCCTTAGAAATGTGGATGAGCACACTTTGTCTTATGGACTTGCAATCAGGAAAGACCCGTCGCTGGAAATGGATACTATGCTTGGTAATGTAGGGTGTCAGCATGATGGTGACTTCCCTTCCCTTTTGTGTAGTTGGAGGAGTGTCTGACCCACTCTCAAGTCATTCTTTTGACAGACTCCTCATTCATAAAAGTGGTTTAGCAATGAGCTGCTCATGAAAAAGTTTTAAGTTTCTGTTCACCACACACCAGGAAAGAAAACCCTGATCACCAATTGTTGACATATCAACTATTAAAATCCCAGTGGAGCACACGTCTGCTCACAGATATGCTGTTGTTGCTGCTGCTGTTGTTTCGTGCCATCTAGTCAGCTCTGACCCACAGCAACTCCACACAGAACAAAGCACTGTACACTCCGGTGCGATCCTCACAATTATTCCTGTGCCCGAGCGCATTTAGGCGGTCGCTGTGTTGATCTCTTTGTGACGCTTCCTCTCTTCTCCACCCCTCGACATTCCAAAATGGGATGTGCTTCTCCAGGGACTGGACTCTCCTGAAATATGTGTGAAGTAATTAAGACTAAGTTTTGCAGCGCTTGCTTCTAAGGAGAATTCTGTCCAGACTCTATCCAAGACAGATTAGTTTATCCTTTTAAACATCCTTGGCATTTTCAATACACTTATCCAGGACCCCAATTCAAATAGATTGTTCTATCATCTTCCTTATTCAATGTCCAACTTTCACATACATATGAGTCAATGGAGAATAACAGAAATCGGGTTAAGTCCCCCTTGGTCCTCACAGTAATATCCTTGCCCTCCAGCACTGTAGAGAGCTCTTGAACAGCAATTTCACCCAAAGCAAACATCTTTTGTTCTCTTGACTGCTGCTTCCATGAGCATTGATTGTTTAGCGAAGTAAGAAAAAAATCCTTGAGAACTTCAACTTATTCTCCATTTATCATGATGTTCCGTTCTCTATTAATCCAATTGTGGGAACTTGAGTCTTCTTACATTGAGTTTTAATTCATCTGAAGGCTCCAGTCCTTGATCTTCATCAGCAAGTAATTCAATTTCTCCTCAATTTCAACTAGTTTAAAATTGTGTCATCTGTACACCACAGGTTATAAATGATCATTTGTTCAATTCTGAAGCCACATTCTTCATCATTTAATATGGCTTCTCTGATGATTTGCTTAGCATGCAGATTGAACAAGTATGGTGAGAGGAAATAACCCTGACCCCCACCTTTCCTGATTTTAAAACATGTAGCGGCTGAGCCCCGGTGGCATAGTGGTTGTGCGCGGGACTGCAGCCCACTGAGATGGAGGTTTGATTCCAGCTCCACGGAGCAAAGGCAGGGCCTCCTACTCCCACCACCTGAGGGCAGTGAACCAAAAAAAAAAAAAAAAAAAAAGTAGCATTCCCTTGTTCTGGTTTCACAGCTGCCCTTTAGTTCATGTGCATGTTTCAAATGAGCACAAAGAAATGTTCTGAAATTCCCATTATTCTCTTGGTTATCTGCAGAGTATTAAGGCCCACACGGTCGAATGCCTTTGTGTACTCGATGAAACACAGCAAACATCTTTCTGGTATTCTCTGATTTAAGCCAAGATCTATCTGACATCAGCAATGATGTCCTTCATTCTGAGTTCTATTCTGAATCTTGCCTGGACTTCTGACATTTCCTTGTCAAGATCCTGCTATAATCACCATTGGATGACATTCAACAAAGTATTACTTCTGTGTGATATCAATGATATCATTCTATAATTAGAGCATTCTTTTGGTACACTTTCTTTGGGATGTGCGCAGATATGGCTCTCTTCCAGTTAATTGGCCAAGTTGCTTTATTCCAAATTTGGAAAGATTCTATAGGCAAAATATTGAATTATGTAGGCGGCATCAAGAGAACATGGAGAGAATACAGTTACTATACAAAAAGCATTACTCTATATTATATCATATCAAAAGGTAGCATATCAACAATAACCAATGATGTTGAAGGAAGAAATGAAAGCTTCACTGAAAGCATTAGCAAGACCCCACGAATGTATGGAATAACCACAGGAATGTGTTAACAACTGTTAAACCATTGAAAGCACTTCCTCATCTATGTCAAATAATTTGGAGTTTAGCTGCTTGACCAACACACTGGAAGAAATTCATATTTGGGATGACACTTATAAGTAGTGAAAAGTGAGTGTTCAATAGTAATAGATTAAATATATCTATAATCATTAAGTGTATACAATAATTATAAACCTACATAACTAATAAATTCATACTGATTTAAAAGTTATGATAGAATTTGATTAGCAATTAACAGAACATGTATATATAATTTATTAAATTTAATGAATAAATTATCATTTCTGTTGCTAAGCATTTACTTAAATTTCTTGGGTTATTTTTGTTTCGATGTATGTGATATAAATATCATTTAAACATATTAATTAGAGCATATTCAAGCATTCAAAATTCATTTTTTAGTCTATAAATGTTGACAATTAATTATTTACATAGATGTTTGTATTCATAAACCAATATCACAGGCTTCCTTCACTTTAAGAATTTATAATTATAATCAAATTTATCAGTAAATTCCAGAGATAAGGGAAAAAGAGATTGTACATTCACTCAATCAAATGTCATCTTCTAAATTATAGACACATAAATATCTATCCATAATTTTACAATTTCAAACATCATTCAAGATTAAGCAGAAATGTATAAAATTTCACTGATGCAGATAAAGAATTGTTCTTCTTACATGCAACCACAAAATGGTGAACAGAAGTAAACACACAGTAAACAAATGAGGAACAAATATTTGACAAAGTAGTGACTCTATATTTTAACTATTTTTATTGGCTCGATGCTCACTCATGGATGGCTACCATATATTTTCTCTTGTCCAACAGATAATTTATGCTCGCAAACGATTAACTCACAGAGATTAAAAAACAGGCCATAAATCCTAAACCTTATCCATTGCTTTCTTGCATTGATCACCAAGAAAAGAATCTATAAAGAAGAGAACCAGAATTGGAAACATACCCAGCAAATATCTATTCATACATTTCTTCAAAAACAAAATTTTCCTTTCTCTATCACATAGAAAGACTTCCAAAATTGCTAACAAATAATTTCAAGAAGATAAAGGCTGTACTGTCAGCCAATTTTAACATTAATTCTTATATTTCATTTAGTATTAATGAAAGAAGCACACATTTATCTAAAGCAGGGGTGGGAAACCTTTTTCTGCCAACAACCATTTGGAAATTTATAGCATCATTCACCTGCCATACAAACAGCCAGTTGGGCAGTATTTTTGTGTCTGTTGTCTCCTCTCAAGCCAAAGAAAAAAACTGAAAATATGCTACAGAATCCTTCAGAGTTTCTTAATATTTTGTGCTAAATCAGTAATTTATTCTGAGATGATTCTCCAAGACAAAATAAGACCTCTATCTGTGGTTAACTCTGTAGCAATCACCATGCACTATGTCACAACTCCCACTACATAAGGCTGCTGCTTCTTTTCCATGATCTCTGACTGAAGAGCCCAAACCCAGGTGATTGGAAGTGGCCTGTGGGCATTCCACACACTGATGACGAGCTATGGGTTTTTGCCAGGTGTATTTGGCTTCCTGCTTCATCGAATTTAACATGTTTTGACCCTCTAAATCGGTTTCTTTAATTATTGCTAACACATTACCACAAACTAAGCACACAGGTTTTCCTTTGATTTAACAACAAAATTAACACATTAATATCTCATTTATCTTGGAAAGATAGACACTGTGCACTAATTTTTATTCTTGTAAGATGCCATGCCATTTAAATTTAGTAACTACCCAGTTTGTGTGTCACCAGTTAGACAATTATTTTACTTTGAAAAATGTTCTAACCCTGCATCTTGAATTTGAAACATATCCAATGTTTCTATCATTTATTCTTGAGATATTTTCTGTATATTGTTTTTAATCTTCATATAAGTTTTATTTTGTGACGATTGTTGACTGTGAGGATGTGGATAAAGATTGATGCTATTATATGTGTCAACAAAGAAATCTGAAATGTCCTCATCAATCATCAGAATCAATGTCAGCAATGTCACATGGAACCATCTTGTTGCATCCGGTTGCGTCAATACCAGGTTGCTGTAGTTTCATGATAGTGTATTGCACTTTCACAACATATACACTCCTCACCTGTAATGCACACACACAGGCCATAGGAAGTTGAAGAGAAACATACATGTCTGTCTCATCATGTCGTTGTATCTGTCCTGTCTAATGTGTAATGGATTTTCCTTGATATCCCTCATAATGTATGTTATTATTATTGGTCCCATAATATAAATTTATGCTTCTATCAAAAAGATATTATTAGATTGTTGAATTTCAAGTTCCACCTCTGATTGCCTCAGTAATAACAGACGAAATGATTTTGTGGGCCTTATACAGGATGTAGATCTCACAATTTCTGTTTTGGTAAAAACATTTTGTATGAGCTCATCCATTGCAATCCCTTCAGTAAATGATCACTTGTTCCTCTTTATGCATGTGCTCCCCGTTTCCTTTTACTTCTTGAATACTCTGAACATTGTTCTTGGTTAAATGCTGCTTTCTTAATTTTATGTTGTTGATTAGGCATTGACAATTTGGTTGCTCTCATTTCCCTTTGCTGTTTTAGAGCACTAAGACTTAGTGAACATGAAGATAGGAAAGCCAACCTTGTCTGCTTCTAAACCACATGGGGGTACTTGCAGTTTCTTCCCAAGGAGAGTAATTCTGGCTGTTGGATTTGCATACATGCCCATTTTTATGTTGAGGAATTTCTCATGTATTTTTCTTTTCTTATCTATTCTTATCCAGAAGGGGTGTTGAATTTTGTCAAATGCCTTCTCTAAATTTTATTTTATATATTATCCTTTTACACTTTTGAATCTTTTCTAAGTTTTTAATCATTTTCCATTCTTCGGTTAAATGTATTTAATAATTTATTCTATCAGTTTGCTATATTTATTTCAAACGTTTCTTAATCTATGTTTCCTCTTGGTTCTTTTTCAGTGATTTATTGTTCTTCTTTCCCTGGATAGTATTTCTATCTTATTAATTCAAAGTGTGATGATAATTTAAATTATTGGTCCATCCCACTCTTTGATATCTACCAACAATACTTTATATCTTTAGCTTTCTATATGATTCAGACTCATCTTCTTTTTGACTAAATAATTTCAGGGTTATCCTTTTAGTTGGTTCTGACAGTAGACTTTTTACCATGCTTGACTTCTCTTTTCTTTTAATATTCCACTTGTGTGCAATTTTTCCACTAAAATTATGTTTTTTACCAAATATATTCAGTGTCTTATTATATTCTATCTATCTTTACTTTTCTCTCATTCATCAAAATTGATATAATGACTTCCAATATTGCTTCCGTGTAGCTACTGTATCCATCAACAATTTACAAGTTTGAGGAATTCTGTGAAGAATATATAGCAAATTACTGTTGTCTCTTTTCAAATTAAGGACTTCTTCATTGCACTCTGGAAAAAACCTTCTTACTGTCTCTAAGGTCATGACACTTCTGTATTTCTATGAAATCATATTATACTATGTTCTCATAGTACCAAAATATTATCTACTGACCAATCATAACAAATGTGCTTCAGGCTCAACATTTGTGCAAATTTTATTCCCTCTGATTCTTTATTTATCAATATAATTATATAGCCTATATAGTCTTTTAATGTAAGACTTTACTGAGAATTTCCCCTCAGACTGTTTCATATACTGAATAACTCATTTAAATTGAAATCTTTACACCAACTTCCCTGATAAGGCTGCTTTCTTTCCCTGGAGTGCTTTTTAGTTTTCTAAAAAGAAACCCACTAGTTTTAATCTTTGTTTTCTGGCTCACTCTACTAGAATTAATTATTTTCATGAAAAAGTTTGATATTTTAATCTTATATTCTTTTGACCAATTGAATACATTGTATTATTATGCATAAGGTATATATTTGTTGAATTAATGATAATAGTTGTTGTTGGTCATAATGTCCTTGAAGTAATAATATTCCTCCCATCGAGTTACTTTAGATATGAATCTATCTTAGGAAGTATCTATAAGCTTATGACTTGAATGCTGAAGGTCATTTAATTGAGCATCCTCAAAAATGAATTCAGTAAATGAGGAGTGAGGACACACATTGTTGATTATTCTAATGTTGCCTGTATCTTCACCAGAAAATTTATCTAATAATGTATCCTTTCGAACTCTAAGAAGAACATTCTTTTTAAGGAATCATATTTCCTAACTTTTAATCCTTTAGCGGAGTTCAGAGAGTGATAGTCTGTAGATACTCCACCCTCAATCTAGGAGAACATGAAGTGTCCTAAACTGATTGTACTGAGCTAATCTGTACAATCGAGAATCTATCCTGGCACAGCAGCTAGATCAAGGTCTTTTCAGACTGAATATGGATAATGTCATTGGACAATAGCATTAGACAAAACCACTCTTTACCATAATAAATAAGTCATACTTAAACACATTGCATAAGCCTGTATGGACACAGAAAAGAGATGAGCATTTTTCAAAATACTGAGTCAATTGCTAGAGAGTTAATTCTGCAGATATCTATACTTTTTAATTTTAATAAATCATTTTATTTTGGGTTCCTACAGCTCTTATTACAATCCATTCATACATCAATGATTATCAAGCACATTTGTACATATGTTGCTATCATCGTTTCCCAAATATTTTCTTCCTCTTTGAGCCCTTGGTTTCAGCTCTCGTTTCCCCTTTCCTCCCTCTCTACACTCTCCCAACTCCATGAACCCTTGGTAATTTATTAATTATTTTTATTTTCATAATTTACACTGTCTGCCATCTCCCTTCACCCACATTTCTGTTGTTCATCCCTTTCGGATGTGTTGTTGTGTGTCCATCACTGCCATTGGTTCCCTCTTTCTCCCTTTTTGCCCGTACCTCCCTGCTACTCTGATGTTTTCTCTCCTCTCTGTATTGGTCCAGAGGGGTTTATCTGTGCTGGATTCTGTGTGTTGAGAGTGCTTATCTGTATCAGTGTACATGCTCTGGTCTAGCCAGGTTTGGAAGATAGAACTGGGGTTATAATAGTGGAATGGGCATGTTGTGGCATTAAAAAAACTAGAAAAATGCTGTGCTTTTGGTTAGTGCTATACTACACCCTGACAGACTCTTCCTTATCTTGGAATCATTCTGTAAGGGGATGTTCAAGTTTCTACAGATGGGCTTTGAATCTCTATTCCAACCCCCCTCTTTTGTATGAATATGGTGGTTTCTTTTGGATCTTTTGAAACCTGATACCTGATCCTGTGGACACCTTGTGATCACACAGGCTGGTGTGTTTCTTCCATGTGCGCTTTGCTGTTGCCCTGATAGATGGCTGCTTGTTTATCTTCAATTCTTTAAGGCTCAAGATGTAACAGCTGGGAACCATCAGCTTTCTTCACCACATTAGCTTTTGCACCTATTTTGCCATCAGGTAGATGAGCATAAGAGATTTCCAGCTTAATAATAAAAAAAAGTGTTCTTGGATTGAGGGAGGATTTGAATAGAGGTCCAATGTCCACCTGTTACCTTAATACTTAACCCATAACTATGTGAACATAACCCTATATCCCAATATTTATATATCATTTATTTACATATGTACATGCCTATATTTATACTTCTATATATATTTGCCTCCTAGTTCTTCCCTCTATATTTTCCCTTTCCTCCTGTGACACTATCATATTTGACCTTTATTCAGCTCTCTGTACTTCTTCTCTGTTACATTGCATTTGGTTAAACCCTCTCAGATTTTCCATGCCTTCCTCACCATCAAATTTAGATGTCTTGTTGTTCCCTTTTCCTTGAGTTTCTTACTTACTCTCTTTTTTTGCCCTCCTCCAACTCTTTGTCTGCTGATTCTTATGTATATTTTCCAATCAAGTATGTAGCATTGTTAATGCCTGAACCCCTCTATACCCATATCCCCCTGCCAAATCTGAAGTCTATTTTCAGATTTCCTCAGGAAATCTGTTGCTTTGTTCCAGTTGATGTTCTGTTGCACTCCCATAGTGTTATGCCTTGGTGTGGAGGAGTCTGACCAGACACCATTCCTACACTGTTTCTCTGTGGCTGCCAACTACAGTGGTGTGGGTCAGTAAGGGACCATCATGTCTCATGGGGAGGCCAACGCTATGGTCTTCTCTGTGTATTGGCTGCTCTAACTGGGGATGTCTCCACACTTGGTGGGCCAAAAATGTTGTCCCCCTGCCCCCTCTCTGTCCCTCTTTTCCTTTTGGTGAAGTCTGGGCAGACCTGCCACACTTGTCTGGATGTATCTTCATTGCTGTCCTCTGTAGTGCATTCTTCTGGGGAGGGGAATAGAGGCATAGCTAGGATAGATGGGACTTCTCTGATCGTTCACTGCTTGATGCTGGTAAGTTGCCCTCAAGGTTTGTTGAAGCAGGTTGAGGTCTCATCCCTCTCTCCTTTTCCCATGGAGACTACACTCCCCATGGTGGATTAATGTCCTTTCCCCCACAATGCCTTCTTCTTTTCCCCTTTTTTTCTCCATCATGCCCCCTCCCCCTGAGACATATCTATACTATATATGTGACTCAAATTTACACTTGATTTAATCATGCCTTCCCTCCTTTTTTTTTGGTGGGGGGGAGTGGGCATCACTGCTCTCCGGTGGTGGGAGTAGTAGGCCCAGCCCCACTGCTGGAATTGAACCTCCGTCCCAGTGGGCTGCAGTCCCGCACACAACCACTACACCACCGAGGCTCAGCTCTTGCCTTCCCTCCTTTTATGATTTATTTTATTATTCAATCATTTTAGTTTGGAGTCTTTTAGCATTCAACACATATCAAAGCATTTCTTCCTTAAACCTCTATAATCTATCATAAATGCATATATCACAATCACCCTTTTCTTACATCCATATACTGAGACACTCTCTGATTCTCCATAGTGTCTGTAATCAATCTCTGAGATGTAAAAATCTTGACAACTCCAAGTGTGTTTATAGTGATCTGTGACTGGAAGACTTGCCACTCATCAACCTTCATCCTGACTAATCATAAGTCTCTGGTCAACTAAGTATGAAAATATTTAATACTGAGATTTCAAAAAGAGAAAAATCATTATTTGTAGTATAGACTAATTTCCATGTCACAATAACTTTTTGTGGACAGTAACCATATTAGAATTTTAGTGGATTTTTAAAGTCCTATGGTTTTAAGTTTAAATTATTGCTGACCAAGATGACAAACTATAACATTCTATCCACAGATTGTGTTCAAATTAATATAAATTTCCCCAACAATTCTGTACTTACTTCAAGGTAACCTTGGAGGCAAGAGTGTAGCTTTTCTTCACTGCTCACCCTCTCATTATTAGCTAGAAAGCCTATAATTTCACTATTATCTAGAAAGCTGTGTGTGTAGGGACATGCAAAATGAAAATTAGTCATTAACTTAAAAATTTTAAAATATAGATTAATGACACTTAAGGAAGATGAAAGAGCTTTTCATTTAATGGAAAAGAAATCTTCTGCAGATTGATCTCACTTTTTTTATATAACATGCAGTACATCAAGTGACATAAATCATCATCTGTGATAAGTAAGGCAAATATTTTAAATCTTCTTTGGCACTGACTTTTGTTGTAATACTTGAGTGCTATCTTTAAATGGAAATAATTCTTCTAAGGCACAAGCTTAATGATATTTAAATGTTACATGTAAAAATTTTTAATATTTCTTGAAGTGTTTATACTTTTAGAATTCAAATGCTTGACAGAATACACTATTTGGGAATATGAAATTTCTTACTAGAATCTATGTTCAGTAGTAGGACTACTGAAAAATCTATATTGTAAAACTCTGAATACATATTGTTTGTTATTGAACCTGACTTTTATGAAGTGACATGAAGTTACATTTTCTATTCCTCAGTTTTCAATTCCATAAAACAAGGGTGGGTATTAAAAGATCCTTCTCCTATGAGAGTATGAATGTAGAATTCTCACCTTTCATAATGGAGATGTGATTCAAGTGTCATTGAGTGAACCTCATGTGCATGGTTCTATCATGATGAGCACTTTAAGTGATACTTTCACACTAAATTAGGAAGAAAGATCTGAAGATCAATTCTGAAAATCAACTAGTGAAGCTTAATGCATAACAACATTCTGTTCTGTAGCTGATCAAAAAGTTTACACAATGCAAGGCAATGTCTTATTCATTTTTGACTTGTGTTGCCATGACCCTGAAGCCAAATTCATTGTAGTTAATAACAACTTAATAAAATTTCTATGAGTATGAAAGGAGTTCATATATGAAAAAAGTATTTAGAAAAATTCATTTGGTGTTATTCTCATGAAAATATTTTATTATTCCATTATTAAAGCATACACTATAACTACTCAAAATGTAAATTTATATAAATAGATATACAAAAAAATCACATTTCTAAGGGTGAGGTTATATCCATAATATTGATAACACACTTTTTAAAATGTGAACATTTCAACATAGAAAATATTAGAAATAATAAGTTATACACTCTCTTGAAATAATAAGTTATACACTCTCTTGAAATAATAAGTTATACACTCTCTTGAAATAATAAGTTATACACTCTGTTGAAAACACACTTTCTTAAATGTGAACATTTTCAACATAGAAAATATTAGAAATATTAAGTAATAAGAGAATAACATTCAGAGAATCATTTGTATGCTAGTTATTTGGGAGGCAAAAGTTATATTATTTTACAACATATTTTAAAATAGAAGTCTTTAAAGCAAAGAAAAACAATCATTATAATAGTGCTTCAGTACTAGCATATTTTGTTTAAGCTTAAATAATAGTTATTTAAACCTTTAACAATGTGAAATTATCCTTGCCCTTTGAAATAGTAGTTTAATGTAAACTTAAGAATTAAAGGGGCCTACCCATGTATTACTTTTTCGTATTTGTTAGTTTAATCCATTTGGGTAGTTTAGAAATTCTGTCACAGATGTCTGAAATTGTTAAAATTAGCATGTTTTATCTGCAGAATACAGAATGTTCATTTACATAAAACTGGTTCATTTCTAACACAATGCAGCTATAAAAATATGTTTTTATAAAATATATTTAAAGTAGTTGAAATGCTTTCTGGGAAATTACTTGAGAAGAAAACTGGTAGCACTTCTGCTGTATTCATTCTAGCAGCCATGCCAAGCCCACACTGTTACTCAATTGAAAGTTACTGAGCATGTTTTGAAGAAAAAGATTATAATTATGGAAAAATAGGGACATCTACAATGATTAAAATCTACATAAAGGGAATTACACTGTTTTCTTTGAACATTTTTCCTTTTCTAGATTTAAAAAAGTATTTTGAAAAGGACTATCAGCTGTTATGCCAGACCCTATACACTCTGTCATCTAACATATAAATAATTTTATAAATATTTAATTTTTATAAAATTGCTGAGTAGGATATAGATACAGGATATAGATACTAGACAAAGCTTTTGAAAATGAATTGATAAGAGAAAGGTATATCTATTTCAAAGTAAACAAATCATATGTGGAAAAAATCACATTAACAGAAATATAGAAGTAAATCCATGGATCCATATTCAATGTGAAACTTTCACATGCATCTGAATCCATTGAAGGTACCATTGACTGGGGTAGGTTCTCCTCAGTCCTCCACATCCTTGACTTTTATGCCACTGGGGCTCAGCCTCAGGTTAGGTTCTTTGGAGGAACTAAATTAGTGATATATATGCAATTTATTAAGAAATGAGCTCCCGCAGTTGGAGAAGTTGGTAAGTCCAGTATAGTGCAAGTCTGTGAGTGAAACTTGAATATGGAGGGGTTTTTGACTGGACTATCTCCGGGAAGTGATGAGCCAGGAAGCCAGAAGACAAACTAGAAAGCAGGAAGATGTTGCAGAAAGATCCCAGCTGGTCTTGCAGAGGCGGATAAGTCCAAGTAGGTAGGCCAAATGGAATCTCAGATACCAGGATCTAATGGCTCCTAAGGTCGGCAGGCAATATAGCAAAGAACAAGAAGTTCTTTGAGGCAGATGTAGAGTCTAGACACAAATAATGACGAAACTCTCCACAGCATCTCCTTACACACGAAGGAAGCCACATCCCTAAAGAAATCTCATTAGGCTCTGACCCAAGTAAGGATTTTATGGCACTCTAACCTCCTCATAACTTGTTAGCTGCTCACTGCAGATCCCATGATCTATTTTAGCATTGTATTAGGTGAAGCATGAAAGAGATGTCAATCACCAAATGACTGAGAATTCTGGCTTAGCCAAAGTCACACACAAAACACACATAACATGATAGCATCTTCCTACATTATCACAGGAAAATGTATGGACTTCACTATTCCTACTGCTAAAGATACATGTTTACTTCTCAAATCTTATTTCATGATATAAGTCCTACTTGGTTCTCATAGGTATTTTTCCAGTCCTAAGATTTTGACCTCTGTATTTCTTGTCAAGTTTTCTCCTCCTCCAACTGTAATAAATGTTCTACCTCATCCAAATATTTATATACTATGGCTACCTACATATTTGTATACACATGAGTATAATTACAATTATGTGTCCATTTCTCCTAATTTTAATACCAGATATCAATAAAGTCAAAACAAATGAAAAAGTTATATTCTGTTTTTCTCTGCTTTTTTGACCTTAGTTAATAATGAGCTATAAAAAATAATGAGTCATAATGGTGATAATTCTCATTTGAAACTTAGGTTATCATATATATGTATATATATATATATATATAATTGTTGCTGTTGAGTAAGCAAGTTCTTGGATATTGAAATTGGAGAGAAATGGGACAGAGATAACTCTTCAGAAACAGAAACAGGACTAATTTCCTGGACGTACCACAAGAGAACAGTAGGTAGGGACTTGGTAGGGGCTGCTGATAGCAAAGGTGACTGTACAATCCCAGTTTAGGGAAAAAAATAACAGAATTGTAGGTGAATGGATATATTATATAGTGTATGGCATGGATAATATCAATAATAATGATCATTTATAACATATATAACACAATAATAAGGGTTCCTGAAGGGTAGAGTTAGAAAAGGAAGGGACAATGGGTAGTTGATATTGAGTTCAAGAATGCAAATATTTTGACACTGATATGGCAGCAATCGTGCATTGCATGAAATGTGTATGCATGATCTAATTGAATTACAAATTTTAACTATATTTGTAAGATTTCCCAATAAAATGATTTAAAAAAAGAATTGTTAAAATCTTCATATAAAGAACAAATGCACTAAAACCAACACTATTTATATGTTTGGTGCACATATCATGTTACTTTATTAATACTAGTAAAAGTGCAAAATTTTACTTTAAAATTATTTTGAATATTAATTTTAAGGGTAATTTTAAATGAAAATACTAAAATATTAAAAATAGCCACAAAATGTAATGTTTTAGTCATTTAAAACAGAATCTATTGCTAGTGAATACTATATTACTATCATTAAAATTCTGAGTAAAAGATCCCTGTCTTTTATTTTAAATACTTAACATATAGAATGACTTTAAAAAATTATTCATATAATAACTGTATTGGGGAAATTACGTACTTCCAGTGGTTATGCTACTTAACATTACAACTAATGAATTAAATTCACAATTCTGCCAATTAAAAATACTTCGGTTGAGATTTGAAGAAATCTAAAATGTTTTAAAGTACCAGGAATAAAATAATTTTTCCAAATTTTAAATTATCTATATAAGTACAAGTACAATGTTCTTGGCCAACATATATTAATAAATATTAGATTCACATTTGAATACCTTCTCTGTAGTAGATTTATGGAACATCATTTTATTAACTCCTTACTTTCTAAAATATCTAAATGAGAAAATTATAAAAGACATTAAAAAGCAAATTTAAGGCACCATTTCCCTTTCAAGGACAATGACACAGAACACACACTCATTGCCAATGAAGTAAAGTCTGACCCATAGCCCCTCAATAGCACACAGTAGAACTGCCCCTCTGCGCTTCCAAAACTGCGTTTCCTTGTGGGACTCAAAAGTCTACTGCTCCTGGATCAGGATGAGAGTTTGCAACTGCTGATCTTGCAGTTGGCAACTCAATGCGTGGCCACATAAAGAAGAAGGAAATGGCAATATTAATTAGTATTAAGGGATGGCGTGCTATGATACAATTTAGTGTTTCCTGTGTGTCTGAAGGCCGTGTTCATTGCACAGGTGAGTTAGTCTTACTTTCATTTCAAGAGCTAGTGAGATAGGAATTGTTCTTATATGATGGAACAAAAGAAGAGTACACAGAACAAAAAACTCATATGAAGACATACACTACTCTAAAAACCACAAATAATGTTTTATTTTAGCTTTATGTTCCAAATATGTTATAGAGTTAGTAAATATATATACTTCAAATTATTAAACCAAAAAGAAGTATGCTGTGACATATCTATATCTATTTACCTTATAGTAATTTACATAAAATACTACATATATTTAGATATGTGATCATGCTAATATCACTTATAAAATAATAAAATGTTAATGGATGATAATATAGAATGGGCAATAAGGGAATGTATATTTTGAAATAGTATGACATTTAAAATTTAATAAAACTGAAATAATAACACAGGATCAAATATTAATAATACATGCAATTTTTTAAAAGTAAGTTTTTGTAGTTAGGAGTCCTTTGTTCAGTGGCTACACACTTCCCTGGTAACCAAATATTGAATATTAGTGTCTACCTTGTGCAGTTTAGAAATATCTAGTAATCTACTTTTGAAAAATCAGCTATAGGCTGAGCCCCAGTGGCATGGTGGTTGAGTGCAGGACTGCGGCCCAAGGGCTTGGCAGTTTGAATCCAGGAGGGGCTCTCCAGGAGCAAGGCTGGGTAGCTCCCACGACCACCAGAGGGCAGTGATGCACCCCCCACCAAAAAAAAAAAAAGAAAAGTCAGCTATAGAAAGCCTTTTAGAACACATTGTCTATACAAGATCACCTTGACTCAAGGTTGACATGACAAATATTTGATGGTTGCTGTTGACTTGTGT
Organism: Nesogale talazaci; assembly: GCA_004026705.1. Taxonomy (NCBI): domain Eukaryota; kingdom Metazoa; phylum Chordata; class Mammalia; order Afrosoricida; family Tenrecidae; genus Nesogale; species Nesogale talazaci. Next base: position 8,156 of record PVJH01013361.1, on the reverse strand, counting down.
TTGTGTGTGTGTGTGTGTGCAAGCACGTTAGAGGTATCTTCATTTTATTCAATTATAGGTAATAAGAAACTAGATTTAGAAGATAAATATGAGTTTTTACATTATAAGAAGTTCAATGTAATGTTGGTTATTCGTAACATGTTGTGTAGCAGATGAGTCACAAAGTGCCTACATATTTTTAAAATTTAGAAATGTGTAGTCCTAGACCCAACCCCTACTAGCATTGACATCCTTAGTGATGCTCAACCTCTCACACACGGAACTCCTGCCTTTTCTCTGCTTGAGCAATGCAACAGTGCTGCTTCAGATTGAATTCTGTTGAAATGTCACCACATTCTACTTGTCTGCATTGTATTGGGTAGATTTGGTGTAAAAGACCATTTTACATTATTAAAAACTATAGATCTCAGTATGAGAACTATAGCATGTTTGACTCATTCAACTATCCTAGAGTTCATTCTGATTAATTCTGAACCTGTAATACTAATACAGGGTCAAATTTCCCCATTGAGTTTCCGAGGCTGCCAATCTTAAAGGAAGCACAAATCTCCTCTGAAGGGACATTTTGGCTTGCAGCCTCACACGTTATCCACTGTGCTACAAAAGCTCGTTGGTTTGATTCAAGCCATGCCCTTTCAGCCACCACGTATGGTTGCAAAAATTACACAATGGGAATAGAAGCCCTAAGAAGAATGTTTGTATTTGAAAACTATTGTATTGACCAAGAAGATTGCATTTAAAAGGGATTTTCAAAGAATGAACTAATCTGCATTGAAGAAGTACAGCTAGAAGGGTCTACAGAGGCAGGACTCTCAGATTTTATCTCAAGCATTTTGGAAATGCATCCAGGAGCAATCAGTCATGGAGAAGGAAGTCATCCTTGGCAAAGTAGATGCGGAGTGAGAAAGAGGATGCCCCTAATGTGATGCTTTGAAACAGTGCTTGCAATAATGGACTCAAACCTAGAAATGAATTGTGAAGATGGGCACAATGGTAAGTGTTTTATTATAAGTAAGGTCACTGTGAACTAGAACCTACTCAATAGGCCCTGACAGCAACAAAGTTTGTTTTGTCAGCACCATGATATGTTGTTGCTATGCATAAGTTTTTATTGGCCAATTCTTGGAAATGAATTGCCAGGTTTTTCTTCCTTGTCCAAGTCTGGCAGCTGCATAGAAATTTGTGCACAAAAGATGGACCTGCTGCTACGTGAATTATTAGGAACATAGATTTCAGTTATGAACAAGGAACCACACTAAAATGAAGAACCCTGATAGATAGGTGATGGTGTAACAAAAAAAAAATGTGCTGTTAATGATGTTTTTTTTATGTATATCATAGACAGGCAGAAGAATAACAGCAAAACAAGAAAACTAAGAAAAACTACTAAAATATTTTCTAGAATATAAGCTGATTTCAAAACATTCTTTCTTGCTGAGCTACTTGATATAAGCTCCAATTTATTCCCTCCCTTCTCAGACCTATTCCCCAGGAACCCGTTCATATTATATGATAGTATTATATTAAATTATTACATTCCATTATTATTTATTTATATGACTCCATCTTATATTATCCAATGTATCTGTCCATCTAGAATTTTGTTATTTGTTTTTCTTGCATGAAGTTAGCATCTTTGTTAGCAGTTCTCCCTTCCTTCTGCACCCCTCCTTTCCTCCCATACCCTCATGGAAGCATTACTCTCTTTAATATTTCTGAAGGATAATCTATCTTAGCTTTCATGAATCAAATGCTCTTAATTATACAAATGAACAAAATTAATATTAAAAGAAAGACCATAATGACAAAAGAAGAATATATTAAAGAAATAAAGGAGTGTTAAATTGCATTAGTGTTGTTTTGTACTCTCTGTGTGGCCCTTCTATGAGGGACTGTCCAAATTATCTTATAGGTGGTGGCTGCAATTTTACAATTATGCTTGATCTAATTGAATTATGGTCTGTTACAAAATCTATAAGAGCTCCTGTAACGACAAGAGTTCTGTATACTCTTTTGCCGTCTGCCATGCACGGGACTTTTACTTAACAGGTATCGGGATCTGCGGAAGAACGTTAGCAAGCACAAATCACAACTACATATATAAAGAAATATAGTTTTTTTAAAGAAATGAATACAAGATAGAGAAACAAAGTAAGTATAATAAAATAAGCAACAACATTACCACTAGGCGTTCAGTCTTACTGCAGGAGTAAAGCGGAAGTCTGCATTCAAGCTGCATGGCATGTGGCTTCTGCTGCCTCTAAGCTGCTTCTGCTTTTTTCTAAGCATTCTGCTTCTGCTTCTGCTTCTACTGCTTCTAAGCTAAGCGTCTAAGCTTCTACGCACCTAAGATTCTATGCTTCTATCAGGAATGGCCTGTCTTTTTTATGGGTGTTCAGACAAAGGTGGCTACTTGCTCAGGTTTAGCATGGATCCCATAACATCTGGGGCTTACATAACTGTGCCCAAACCTTTGCCACAGGCCCAGGACAGTATATGCGCCGCCAGTGTCTCTTGGATGTTTCAATAATATCCTCCTATTTTGTCCCAGAACACTGGCCATGTGTCCAAGAACAAAATAAAGGGGATAGCTTAGGTCACCATTCCTTTTTGTAAGGGCTATAGCTTTAACCCAAACCTTCCCATAACTTTTCTCCATACAGTTCCCAATAAAAATGATTGATAAAAATATAATAAGAGGTACTTACGATGAACAAAATACCATGGTAAAACTCTATGACTTAAGACATAACTGATTCCAGTCTAAAGAACTTTCAGGTATTGCTAATAGTAATACTTGAAATGTGAGATCAACTTGATTTCTTATCTCTAAAATTATGAGTGGGTAGCTTCTCTCCTTGACCAGAACTTAGACTCCTTGATGGTGGAGTTGCTTTTTTTTTTTTTTCCTTTTTAAATTGCATTTGTATCTTTGTATCTTCTACAAGTTCCATCTGGTAACAATAAATTAATTGCTGACTACCGACAATTATATTCTTGAGGTTTGAAACCTACACTACTAAGACATCGTGTTATTGATTTTTTTTAAAAAAAAGAAAGAGAGAATCGAGGCTGGTGGCACTTTAACATGCTTATTTAAGATGTCATCAAAAATTAGCAACTTGGTGGACATTTTTTTAAAGTAGAGGATTATCCATAATGCTGGGGACCTTTAATGAGATTGGCTGACACAAGAGACCAAGTCAATGACACAGGATTGATTGGGCAATACTACTTGTAAGGTCAATGTGAGTTGGTGCTAACTCATTGGCAACAAAGATATTATCTACTTAGACGCATGGGTTCCAAATTTGTTCTTCCCAATTGTTTTCATTTGGTTCCTCACTCAATTTATAATAGGGCAATAAATGTATTATAATAAATAAAAAGGATTATTTTAGGCTGGGTTGTCTAGAAGAACAAAATTGGTGACACTCATCAAGACAATAAAGAATGCTATGTCAAAAAATAATCAGGAATCCATCCTTGACAAATCCAAGCTGAATGCAAACCAGAGTCCTCTACAGGCTCAAGTATTTGCATTCTGGTGACACAGGAAGGTGAAACCCAAATCAGGATAGTCACAGGCCAGTGAGTGCAAGGTTGATTGGAGTCTAAGTGTTAATATCACAGGATCCCTTCAGCTAATAATCTCTGGAGATCCACATTGAGCTGAATCTGGGGGCAGGCCCAGTGACAGCAAACAAGATAAAGAAGCGAAGAGAGAGAGAGAGAGTTTTCAGTTAAGAGTTTTCATAAAAGGTTTGTGAAACGAAGGAGGTGTCATCAAACTGTAACCCAATTGAGAGTTTGATCCCATCCCTAACCTTAGCATGTCTGGTTGACATCATCTTGATCCATAACAAGGGTGATCTGAAACATACTGTTGCTAATGAGTTTCCCCATCATCATTTCCCAAAGATGCACACAATCTGCATTCTGTGTTTTCCAACTAGAAGTGTCCTTGTGCAGACCAGCCTCTTCTGTTATTGAAAAGAATTATTTGTTATGAAGTAGTTTATCTTGAAAAAAGTTTATCAAGCAGTCTCCATATTTCTTACTATCACCTTATTATCAATAGTGTATCATCAAAATCATAATGAATTGTTAAAATTTATATATTTTCATCATGAAAAGTAATTGCAAATTCAATATAAGCTTTTGGACCTCTATTTTTCAAAACTGTATATTTACTTGTAAGTTTAATAATACACAGAACTAAGTTTTAAATTACACATTGGGGGTGGAAATCACTGCCCTCTGGTGATGGGAGTAGGAGGCCCAGCCTTGCTGCTGGATTTGAACCTCCAACCCAGTGGGCCGCAGTCCCGTGCACAACCACTACGCCACTGGGGCTCAAATTAGAAGTTTTTTAATCAAGCAGAAATACTTACATACATTGAGCAGATCATGGGAAATAATTTTAAAAACATTGTTCATTGTTTTTGTTTGTTTGCTTTTATTTGTTTGTTTTTTATCTTTTTGGGGGGGGGGTAGATCACTGCCTCTGGTTGTAGTGGGCACTACCCAGTGCTGTTCCTGATAGCCACCGCTGGAATTGAACCGCCAAGCCCGTGGGCCGTAGTCCCAAACTCAACCACTTATACCACCTATTTTGTTACTAATGTCTTAATTCTCTTTAATTTGTAAATGTGGAGCAATATTATTTATGTCTCGAGTAACTTGAGGATTCTGAGAATTATTCGTCTGCATTAAATGGACACATACTAAATGGAACTGCAATGCATACTAACTTTTTATACTTCCCAGATGTAAATTAGGTTTCCTTCCCTTTGAATAATTTTTCTGAACTTTCAAATGTCTTCAAAATGGTTATAAAGCTTATCCTGCAAAAAAAAAAAAAAAAAAAAAAAAAAAAAGCTTATCCTGAATTGGTAAAGAAGTATTTAGGTAATTACTTCATTCTTTGATTTGATGTAAACATTGTCTTACAAAACAGGTCCTACTAAAGGTATTTTAAGCACCATTACCATTATTTCAACATGCTTGAACCATATTTTAGATTGCTAAATGCTTCCACATGTGGTATCATTTCTGTAGTCAGAATTAATAAATTATATCTAATTGGCTGTCATGGGACTAAGAAGGGAAGATATTTTATTTAATCAATATAGAAAGCAATGGAGCATATGCACATTTGAGAATTTGCCCCTGCTTTCTTTTAATAAAATCTATGCACCAAATTCATTGGAGGATCAACACATCTACTATGCAATCGGTATCAAAGGCTACTCTTGAGCAATTCCACTAGAGGACATTTCCAAGGCAGCAAATTGATCAAAGTAGTTATTTTCCCTGGGTTCTAACACAAAGCAACATCAAATAACTTTGCTTTGCTGGTTTCTTGCATGCTTTGAACTAGAAGTATAATATACTGAATAAGGCTTTGTGTCCCGAAGTAAAATTATGAGTCTTGTCTCCAGAATACACTCAAAGAAACTCATAAATACTTGAAGAAAACATAGATGAAAGTAGTTTTCTTGCTTCTCTCCTTAGTATCATTTTGTAATCTTATTCTTATTTTAATTTTTTAGCTCTAATCAGATAATCAAACAGCTTATGGTTTTCTGTATTGATAGCCTGTAATTTATATATTTTCTGTAAATCAGAAAATTTTTATATTTATAAATCTAAATCTAAATTTAATGTATCAATGTCAGTAAAAAGTTAAACAACAGAGGACATCGAAATTCTAAATTACATTAGGATTATTCCAAAGATCATCTAGCCTCATTGTTTAGCTTTTTACATGTATAAGCATTTTCTTGAATTTTAATTCTTTTTGCGCAAAATGTTAAATATTCTCATTTATCTAATTTTAAATTATATTGTAACTATGCTAGTTTCTTTAAAATTAATTTATTAATCATCATGCCCCAATTTTAATTACTTTTAACTGGTAATTATTATAAACAAAACACATTTGCAGCAGAATTTAAATAAATTTTACCTTTCACTCACCTTATGATTATATCAGGGACCCCTGATCATTATCTACTATTGTGTTGGGCAGGGGGATCTTTAAAAAAATAAAACCAGAACTCTTATGATTAGCTAGATGATAGATAGATAGATAGATAGATAGATAGATAGATAGATAGATAGATATAGGTTTATACAAGGTGAAGAACTATTGTTCACAGAACAGAATGAAGGGTTTAGTTCAGCACAATTTCACGGAGCAGGTAACATACTGGAAGTCCTGCAACTCGTTGATCCCTGGTCAAGGAAGCAGAGAGTGGCGTCTTCCCACAGGCAGCAGAAAGTGGGATGAGTCAGATGCAGTGAGTCGTACAGGAACTTAGAGAAGCGGACGCTCATGGGATCTCCAACTCCAGAGAGTCACAAGTCAGCAGGGTAGCAAGCAGGTCTCCAAGGAGTCTACTTGGAATCTACTTGTGACAATTCAATAATAAGGATTAAAGAAGGTGTTAAAATAGATTTACTTGATTCAGTATAAATCATGCCAATGCCAATTTTAATGAGTGTGGTAACTATAATCAGTTCTTACATCGCTTTTATCATGTATTCTTACAAAAGCTTGAAACGTGATTCTCTTGGTGGTCAGGGTGAAGTAGGGAAACAGCTGTTTGGATAAGTTAGGAAATCGGTCCTGGGGATGAGAGAAGATTAAAAACATATGTATTCCCTATTCTAATTTCAACTGTAGTTACTTACGTAAAATTACTAGGGTAGGATGGGATGGTAGCAACAACTGAAGACTATCCTGAAAGCTACATTGGCTTAAGACCGTGGAGACCTTGACCCCAATCTGATTTTTTTCTAGGTGCAAGTATCCTAGTGTGTCCCATTACAAACATTTCTTCCCTGGATTTTAAAATATTCATACTACATTAAGATGATTGATTTTGATATTCTCACGGAAATCAAATCCTTATATTTCATTTATGTCGGGTGCGCAGGTTAAAGGAAAGACTGTTATGGCTTCCACTTACTGCAGGCAGTATGGTGGCAATTGGATGAATTCCAAAAGGCCAGAGGTCTATGAGTCAGCCGCAGGATCAAGAACAGCAATAATCCAGACCATCCATAGTGTCTGTATGAACCAGACCACATATCCTAAGAAGCATCATTAGAACTATGACCCAGTAAATGCACATCCCTATTTTAGCATCCTCACAACTCTGTGGCTGCTCCCAGGGGCTCCCATCATGCTTGTTGGTACATCAGATCAGGTCACATCATTGTTAGATCTTTTGTTCTGCTAGAGACTGATGTCTTTTCTTTGTTAGTACCTCAAGTTGTATCTTTTTCAGACATACCATAACAAATTAATATTAGTTTATTTTCAAGCACAAACATTGTGAATTCATGCATAGCTTTTCCATAATAGACAGCAGCCATGAATGCTTTAAAATAAGCTTTTATGTAGCTAGTGAAAAAGGATAAAAGATAGAAATGAGGAGATAATTATTTCGTTTTTCTTATTGTGCATTCATTTTGTGAGGCGGTGCAAATAAAAACAGATCATGGAATCATAGAATACTAAGACTGGGAAGGCATCTATTATGAGGGCATATGTTATTACATATCTTTTACAAAGAAGAGAAAAATACAAACTCTGCAATATTTCCTAGAATACATGTGAGAGCGTAACAGAAAAAAATTGGGCAGACACAAGCAAACCTGAAAATAGTCATCTCTGAAAAGATGAATGACCTGGCAGATTGATAGCTGATGGATTAAGGAGGAATAAAGAAAAAATGTCACTATGCTGATTTTAAAACTTATTTAATAGAAAATATTCACTGGTCTGCATAATGTTTTAACTTGAGAGTCATAAATCACAATTTATTTCTTAGCTTCATAGTAATTTATCATTTATTTTCTATTTATTTGTATTTGATGGTTTTCCTCAAACAAGATTCAGAATTTCATCCTTATTCTCTAGATTCTAAGCAATGCATTTTTTTTTCCTCCTCAAAAATCATTTTATTGGGGACTCATACAACTCTAATCATAATGTATACATACATACATACATATGTTGTGTCAGTAGTTACATCTTTTCTGGGGTGGGGTTCTTTGTTTTTTGTTTTTTCTTTGATTTGGGAGAAGTAAGATAGTTTTATAGGACAAGCAAGCTTAGGCAATTAGCATATCGTGATCTTCAA
>PVJH01013360.1:36490-60926 GCA_004026705.1 Nesogale talazaci | reverse complement strand
CCACCACCACCACCACCACCACCACCATCTCCACCACCACCACCACCATCACCACCTCCACCGTCATTGCCACCACCGCCACAAATCACCATCACCACTGTGTTGCTCCGTGACTTCAACACTGCCTCTCATGGTGCCTCCCCACCTCATGGGCATACCCACTGTGACCTCTGTCTTTCCCCGTGAAGCTCGGAGCATGGAAGGGACTTGGCTCAGAGCTGCAGCTTGAACTTGGTGAGCGTCACTCCATACTCTCCCACCCTCCACTCGGACGGGAGCTCGCTCTGCCTCTGGGACCCTCCCTGATCTTTGAGCAGACCAGCCCCTGGGATTTGATGCTTCTAGGGTGTCTTTAAGGTGGTGTTGCCCACGCGAGTTCTCGTTGGGCCTCCTCACTTGACTTTGACGGACAATCGTACTTCCTTCACAGCCCAGGCCCCGCGCCTGTCTCCCCGCGGCTTCCCTGGGCCAGCTAGAGCGGACACAGCTCCTGCAGAGCCCAGAATAGACATGAAGATGTATGGGTCTCGGGCTAGGACTGTCACCCGCAGGATCACTCCCTCCCCACGGCCTCTGATTTGTCTTCACCCACAGCAGCTCCCTCAGATGGTGCGTAAAGAGACCCAATTCGAAGCTTTCACATTCTGAGAGGATGCCGAGCAACGGAACCCTGGGTGGGAAGTGCCCTTTCTTCAGGCCTGAAAAAAGCGAAAACTGCTTCAGGGATTTTCTTCACGTTAAAGAAAGAAGTCATAATTCACTCTGGAGTGAGGGGGAGCCAGAAGGAATTTCTGCACAGAAATGGCTTGCCGTGGCGACGGTGGGAACCAGCGTAGGAGAGCCAGGCTAGCGGCCAGTCAGCCAGGGACTCCTGTTAGCATCCCCTGTCCAGAGCCCGTCCTGCCTCTGGGCCCACTCTGGTCTGGTGGGCTCAGCCTCCCGAAAGCCAGCCATGACAGAGTCATAAGGTCTCTGGGCTTGGGTACAGTGAGGAGACCCAGCTAATTAAAACCAGCCACGGGCCGTGTTCCCAATGCCCGTCCTCGCCAAGTATGCCAGGCGCTCACACAGAGCAAGCCTGTTAGTGACACATGGCCTGGTTCTCCCAGTGGCCCCGACAAGGGCAGGGATGTCCCACCCCGCTCCAAAGACTTGGGGGTTCTCTGAAACCCCATGAGCCTGCACTTGGGCCTCACGGGGGTCACCAGTGAGCAGCTGTCTTGTTCAGGTGCTGGGGTTGTCAGCAGTGTCCTTTAGATGTCTCTCTAGAGCAGGTGACCCCAACCCCCAAAGTCCTGGAGGAGGCTGGGGGTGTTGGGGAGAGTTCTGGGTGTCTGACTCCTGCCTTGGAAGTATTTATGGAACCACGGGATGGTGGCTGGGGAAAGGCGGGCCAGTTCACAGTTTGGAATTGCAGAGCAAACCACAACCAGTCTCCGACCACTCTGTGATCATGGAGGATGAGGACAGCAGGACCGTGTGTATGCCTGTCCAGGTATAAGGTATACACCATTCTCAGGGCAGGTAGTGCAGGGAAGGGAAAACAGCACTGCCATCGGGCACACCAAGGTGTGAGGCCTGACTCCACCATTCACCAATTGTGTGACCTGAAACAGGTTCCCTACCTCACTGAAGGCCTGTTCAGTCATCGCTCACATCAGGATAATAATCCCTTCCTGCAAAGGTCAAAAGACATCTATGCCTAGCACAAAGCAAAGCCAACCAGTAGAACGAAGAAAGGACTGGACAGGCATCATCAGTATCACATGCTAGTGAAGACCATTTAAAAGCAGTGGCAGCAGGACATTGACAGAGACCTGTCAGAAATTCAACCTGGACTCAGGGTGTGGAAGGAGGGGGGATAGCAGTCATATGTCAGGTGGCTCTTGGTTGAAAGCAGAGACTAGCAGAAAGATGTTTATTTGTGTTTTATTGATGATGCAAGAGGATTTGATCATAACAAACTCAGATCGCATTATGAAGAATGGGGATGCTGGAACATTTCATTGTGCCTATGTGGAGTCTGTGTACTTAGACCAAGGGGTTGTTCAAACAGAACAAGAGATACACCATGGTTTAAAACCAGGGAACGTGACTGTCAGAGTTTAGCTTATCCCCAAATTCATTTAATCTGTACATTAAACAAGTCATTTAAGAAGTCAGATCCTGCATCAACCACTGGTGGCACAGTGGTTGTGTGCGGGACTGCGGCCCACCGGTTGACAGTTCAAATCCAGCAGCAGCTCTCCAGGAGCAAGGCTGGGCTTCCTATTCCCACCAGAGCAGTGATGCGAAAAAAGAAAAAGAAGAAGAAGAAATAAGTTAGATCATATGAAGATGAATGTGGCATTGTGTTGGTCTGTCTGGATAGGCTAGAGAAACAAAATCGTAGACACTCATCTGTATATAAGAAAGAGGTTTATATACAAGAGCAATAGAATATTGAGAAATGTCTCATCCCATCAAGTCCCCAAGTCCTGTATTAGCCCATATGTGCAATACCAACCTATAAAGTCCTCTTCAGACTCACGAAACACATGTAATGATGCCGAATGCAGGAGGATCACAGGCCAGTGGGTTGGAAGTTTTGTGGATGCAGTGGCGTCGTAAGCACCTCAGCGCTGGCAGGGGTCTCCACGTGGCTCCTCCAGTTCCCAGAGCACAGGGTCTATCGGTGTAGTGCCATGTGTCTTGTCAGTAGAGTGTCTCTCAGGGAGTGAGCTGAGAGAGAAGTGTCTCCTGCCTCCAAGGAGGAAATATAGGATTCCCAGAATGCTCAGGAGAAGGCCACGCGCACCAAGAGGCCTCGTTGGCTATGATCCAATTGACAGATTAGACTCCACCCCTTCACTCAACCCTCTCACATCCCAAATCGACAGCCAGTTATGTAACTACCACAGGCCTTCAAGCCCCAAACCCCAGCTCATTGTCATTACGTGGCTGCCTAACTGCCCCTATGAGTTTCCATGATTACCACTGTGTGTGGGCAGAGCAAACCTCGCCTTTCTCCCTCGGAGTGGCTGGTAGTTTCAAACTTCGGACCTTGCTGACCGAAGCCCAACTCCTAACCACTATGCCACAGGGCTCCTCAGGATTACAGCCAGTCCCATCCCATCCAGAGCCTGGGCTATGCAGATGACCGAAGCTTGCCTGCTGGGACACAGACAGTACTCAAAGCAGTTACTGATGAGAGCCAGACTGCAGCCTTCAGTGCGGATGACACGTCAACGTCAAGATAACCAGAATGCTCACAACTGGATCAGCAGACAGCCACGGCAAGTGGAGAGAAGCTGCCGATGATTCCATCTCACGGAGATCCACAAACACCTCATGGAAGCGACAGTCAAGAAATCTAGACATGCACACGATATTAAAATTCATATTGACATCAATCATTTGAAAGACAAATAGGCTACAAATAAGCCAAATTGTAGACTATATACCAGCGACTGAATTTATTTATGTAAAAAAATTTATACTCTTGTCGTCGTCATCTGTGTAAAACCCATTCCTTCTGAATAACCATATGTAATGAATAAAAATTTTGACTTCAGATCAAAAAAGTAGAAATCATAAAATCATTCTTCAACATATCAGGAGAACCAAAACACCTCATAAAGAGGGAGAGTAATTCCCATGTTCCCCCATGTAATCAAATTTTCAAAGCCAATCCATCAAAGGACGTTTTACAATGGGCAAATCCGCTGCACAAGATCTAGTGAGTGTAAGGACCTACCTGAGCCACGTCCTGGGGTTTGCTGGCACCTCCCCTGTGTGCGAAAGCTGAGCAGTGGGCCAGGAAGACTCCATGACAACCACGGGGGGCCCAGCCCAGCTCGTAACTGCTGTACCACCAGGGATCCGAGAAGGTGTCCTTTATGAGGGTGGTCATTGTGATGGTAGTGATGGTGGTGGGTGGTGACAGTGGTAGTGTTGACACTGGTGGTGTTGGGGACATGGGTGTAGTAGTGGTCATTGTGATGGTGGGGACAGTGGTGGGCCTAGGAGAAGCTAGGATTCATTCTTGAATCTTCCACACTTTCAAGCTTTCCCTTTGAACCAGATTTCTGTTCAGGGAGGCTTCTTTTTCTTTTTAAATATTTTTTGACCAGGTTCCAAAGTCTCTTAAATCTGCTATATCATTATTACATCATTTCTGTCAGGATAAATAGCTCACACTGTCATGTAAAGATAAGTACAAAAAATTGTTTAGAAAAATAATAAAACTTTTAATATGGGGATCATTTTAGTGGGGACTCTTATAGTTCTTATACTAATGCATACATCAATGTATCAAGCATATTTTTTCAATGATTTTATTGGGGTTCTTACAGCTCTTATAACATTCCATACATCATTTGTATTAAGCATATGTGTACACATGTTGCCATCTTTATTTTCTAGGCGTTTACTTTCTATTCGAGCTCTTGGGTCAGCTCCTCTTTTTCCCTCCCTTCTACCAAGGGCTACACAGAATAAGGCCGTGGCCGCACATCTGGAGCAGAGCCCACTTTCTTCTCTGTTTGCAGATGGGGCCAGGACTCTGGTGTGGTTTTTTTCCTCAGGCTTCCTGCTTCTGTAAAGAGTCGCAACCTCAGAAACCCCCAGGGGCAGTTCTACATTGTTCTATAGGGTGGCATGAATGGAAATCAACTCATTGTTGGTTTTTGAATTTAAATGTGTTGTTAGAAGAGGCACCCCCCATTTAAAGTGACTCATTAACATGTGTGAGTGTGTGTGTGTGGTTAGTAGCCATTGAGTCAGCTTCTCCTCTGGAGGCCGCACCCGGGGAGTCAAACCTTGTGATCTGCAGAGTGGTCACCGACTGAGTTTCCGCAGCAGCTTTCCAGACTTCTCTTTCTAGCCCATCTTAGCCTGGCAGCCCTGCGGACACCCGTCTGGCATCGCTTCACAAGACGCAGCTCTCCTTCCGCCGGCAGACAAGTGGGGGCTGCCTCGGCAGTGCGCTGGCTGCCTGGGACCCAAACGCTGGCTTCCCTCGTGCATGGTGAGAATTCTGTCAGGAACCACCACTCCTCCCAGCCCCAACCCACGCCCCGGCCACTGAGTCGACGCCAGTGGATGGTGAGCCTCCGTGGGGTTTCTGAGGCTGTGGAGCAGCGGTTCCCAACCTTCTGGATGCCTTTCAGATAGTTCTTCAGGCGGTGGTGACCCCCCGCCCCCAACCATAACATTGTTTTTGTTGCTACTTCATAATTGTAGTGTTGTGAGTATTATGAATCAGGCGATCCCTGTGAGAGGGTCCTTCGACCCCCAAAGGGGTGGTCACTCACAGGGTGAGAACCGCCACTGTACAGCTTTAAAGGAGCAGACAGCCTCCTCTTTTCTCCAAGAAACAGCTGGTGGGTCTGAACGGCTGACCTTGCAGCACTGACTGATGGGGCCGCCAGGCTTCTGGCCACCACCCACTCGGAGCTAGGGGGAAGAACACGCTTTTGCCAACCTTGGCCCACCAACCCCACCCCCACCCACTACCATCTAGTCAGTGCAGACTCAGAGCAGACCTATGCGAGGGTCCCAAAGCAACACGTATTTATTGAAGCAGACAGCCTCATCGTTCTCTCACAGAGCTGCTCCTGGCCTGGAACTGCTGACCTTGTGCTCTGGGGCCCAACTCTTAGCCGACAGCACAATGAGGCCTTTCTTTTTGATTCGGACACCTGGCGGAAGTGAGTGGGATCTGTTGTCAATTTGAGAGGATTAAGAGGGAAGGGGTGGAGTTTAGCTTGTCCATCAGGTGGCAGCTTGATGACCTCGCTTGACGGCACTAAATAGCTTGCTGGAGAGGGGACACACGTTCACTCCTTGGGAGACGTTGCAGCTGACAAGACACGTGGAACGACAGTAGTGCCCTGAGCTGGAGGAGCCACGTGGAGACCCCTGCCAGCGCTGAGATGCTTCCAACGCCACTGGATGCTCAAGACTTCCCACCCACTGCCCTGTGGTCTTCCTGCATCTGGCACCATCGCATGAGTTTTGTGAGTCTGAGGAGGAATTTATAGACTGTTATCTGACATATGGGCTAGTATCAGACTTATGGACTTGATCTGGACTGGGTCGGGGTGTTTTCTCAGTATACAGTTGCTTTTGTATATAAAGTTTTCTTAGACACACATGAGTCTCCCTGGATTCGTTTCTCTAGTCCACCCGGATGGACACGTTGGGGAAGAACATCTGGCCTGTGGAGCAGCGCAGAATGCTCACATGGAGAACTCAATGAAGACCCAGCTGGGGCCTCGCACCGACTCACCACTGCCCCCCTGACCAGGCCCTCGAGCCCTAGTAACGAGGAGACCAGGAGCCGTTCTGTCCGTCACAGAGTGCTAGTTTTTGCCTTGACCTTGAACAACCCTCCAGCCAGATAAGGCATATCTGACATCTGAAGCCATTGTAGCAATAACAGAGGAGAGGGCTGTCATTAGAAAGGTGGTCGTCCAGGGAGCGCAGCGGGCCTCGGCTCTCCTTGTTCCGGACACAGAGTGGGAAGCCAGAATATTCCAACAGTCTCCTGGCCTCTCCGTCTGCGGCTGGAGAGCCATGCCTCGTCAGCCCTGATGTCCGTTCCCTGGTGTGAGAGGTTTGAGAAGACCTGCTTCCCTGCCATGTGAGGTGGCTTCTCGATGGTGGCGGTGGGCGCTGTCGAGTCCGTGCCGGCTCAGAACGGCCCTGCGCTCGGGCCTGGCCCCATGCCGTCCTTACAGCTCTTGCCATTTGGGAGTCCATTGGTGCCGTCACTGCCTCTGTCTCTCTCATCGAAGCTCTTCTTTTTCCCGGCCCTTCTACTGTGTCGCCCACCCTGTCCCCTTCCAGAGATCCATCCCTGCAATAAAGACACCCGCTGATTTCTCTCGAGTCTGGCGGGGCTCCACGCGCCAGCCTTTGCTCCCTGTTCTTACAAACAGCGCTCCTCCCACGCTGCGTCAGTCCAATGGATCGTTCAAGTGATAGCATGTGGCAATGGCCATGCAGAACTCGCAGACACGCCTCACTCCTCAGGTAAAGTGACCAGATTTTAAGCAGGACACCAGTGACCGGGGGTGGGGGGTGGGGGGTGGGAGGGTGTTCTTGATTGAAAATTTTGTCTCTATAGAGCAGCAAAAATTTTCATAGAATGCAAAAATAGTATTGTAATATATTTATTTGAATTTTAAAATGCTGCGGGACATTGCTAAATTGTTAAAAAGCGGGACATCTGGTCACTTTATCCTAAGGGGGTTTATGAGGGAAGTCAGCAGGATCAGCAGGCAGTAGGGACACATTCCTGGATTTCCTCCATCCGCCCTCAAGCTCTCTCTCTCTCTCTCTCTCTCTCTCGCTCTCTCGCTCTCTCGCTCTCTCTCCATTTTTCAGCCTCTCAGTCCCATGATCCCTTGGCCTTTACCTCAAAGGCCCAGGAAGGTAGCCTACCTGTCAGTCCATCCCACTCTTGACAGGGTTCCCAGTCACTTGACTTCCTTTGACCAATAGAGTATTAGCAAATCAGAAGCCCTTGCCCACTGAAAAGGCCTGGCCGGATATGATTCGCCTGATCTGCCAAGAGAAGCATCGGGCAGGCCAGCCAGCTGCACCCAGGCCAGGCCATATGAGAAAACGCAGACCTGCGAGAGCCTCCCCGGCCACCTGCCATGGCTGCAGGCCCAGGGATGAGCCTGCTTCAGGTGAGCTGCGCCCCACAGACCTGCGTGCTCCAGGGGGCTGGGGGCTGTTTGCTGCGCAGACTCTCAAGGGCCGTTGTGATGATGTGCATGGGTTGTGCCTTCTAGGGGCAGGCCGGCCCCTCTGGTACGAGGGTTGCTCAGCCTCCTCTCCTGGCTTATTATTGACGTTTCCCCAGTGCTTCACGGTGATGTGTTGGGCTGTGATCCACCAGGTCTTTGGTTCAAAACCACCGGGTGCTCCTGTCAGACTTGATGGCAGTGAATGATCCCGAATGAAAGGGGCCCTGGTGGCCCAGCGGCTTGAGTGTTGGGCAACTAATCAAAAGGTGTGCAGTTCGAAACCACTCACCTCCCCGTGGGAGAAGGTCGAGGCAGACTTTGGGAAGTGCGTTGGAAGGTGATGTTGCTAGGTTAAAATTTAACACCCGTTGTTCCACTTTAAATTTGTTCTAGTGTTTTATTTATCATTTTCTGCCTTCTTTTAGATGGAAGTGCTTTATTCTGGCATTTGTTGTGTGTGCTTGGGGTGTGTGAATCCAGGATAGGTCAATCTAGAGAGACAGTAACTGGATCAATTGTTCCTTGGGGCTGTGGGGGTGGAGCTTAGGAGCTAACAATAATGAGTATGAGGTGAAGAAAAGGGTGGAAATTGCGCTGATGATTGCACAACTCTTTTCAACATGTCTAAGCCATTGGAACGTATGGTGCGGGAAAAACAGGTCAATGAAAGCGGTGCACTGTCAAACTCTTACAGCCTTGGAACCCTTTCGAAGAGCTCTTTGTCCTACAGGGTGGCTGTGAGCCACCGTGAACTTGAAGGCAGAGAGCTTGGCCTGCAGCTTTTCTGTCCTCATGAAGGCACCAGCCAGAATTGCCCTCCTACCCTGGTGACCTGGGGTTTGTGCAGTTCACAGGGTCCCCATGGCTGTGACTCTCCTTGTGTGTCCTCTGAGCAGCCAGCTCCTCCACTTGGCCAAGGCCAAGCCTCTCAAAGCCCCAGAATCCTGGCTTCCCTCCAGACCAGTGGTTCTCCACCCTCCTAATGCCGCACCCCTTTCATAATACAGTTCACGTTGTGGGGACGTCCCTCCTCTAAACTTATTTTCATTGCTACTTCATGACGATAGTTTTGCTACTGTTATGCATTGGGCGACTCCTGTGAAATGCTCATTCGACCCACAAGTTGAGAACCTTTGCTCTAGAAACTTTCTGGGTTTGGGAGTTGCTTATCCACCTTGGCGGTCCTCTTTCCCAGCCCCGCGGAAACACATCTTGACTCTCTTGTTCCCCAATCCACAGTGCCGTGGGATCTAACTGCACAGTGTGCTGCCCAGTCAGACCTCAAGACAGGAAGTGGAACCCAGTCTCCGTCCACAGATTCCAAAAGCCTCTCTTGGCATTCTGTTGTCCATCGCCCCCTCGGCCCAGCAGGGTTCTGTCCTTGACATCAGTTCTCTGGGAAGAGATTGCCAGCACCTATTGCTGCTGCTGCTGCGGTTAATTGCCCTTGGTTGTAACCCACGTGTGCTGAGATCTGTTCCTGAGGGATCCCGAGGCTGTGACTCTGGGGAAGCAGATCACCAGGCCTGCATACCCAGGTGCCTCGGGGTGTGCTGGGATCGCCAACCTTTGGGTGAGCGATTGAGGGCTTCGCCCTGTCTAGCAGCCAGGAACTCCACTCAAGCACCTAAGCTTCCTTTCTTTCTGAGCCTCGGAAGTCAGCCTTCATTACTCCTCTGAGGTTGGGCGGTCTGACCTTGGAAATCCTCTCTTCCCAAGTCCTTCTTCATGACACATCTTTCTGAAGACTTCTCCAAGCTTAGGCACTTAGTGTCCACCTTTTTAGAACTCCATTTCCAGATAGTGGGCTCTGTGCTGAGACTGAAGAGCTGATTTTTAAGATGAAAGACCAGGAACTTGACCCTGAGACTCTGGGCTCTTTCTATTCCCTGGGGCAGTGGGCACGGCTGAGCTTACTGGACGAGGGCGATAAGCTGACACAGGGAAATGTGGGAGAGGAAACCTCAGTTGATGGCCCTGGATTCTGTCCTGCTACAGCCAGCTAACCAACCAGCCAGCCAAACAACCAGCCACCAACCCACCAACCATCCACCACCCACCCAACCCACCAACCATCCACCCAACCCCCCAGTCGTTGTAGAGTCAACCCAACTCCTGGTGACTCCATATGTGCAAGGAGAGCTGGATTCTGTGATTTTCGTGGTTGTGACCTTTCAGAAATAGATCAGTAAGTCCTTCTTCCAAGACCTCTGTGGTTGGCTTGACCTTCAACCAGTAGTGTCGCTAGGTGGGTACTAGAGGTATGAACTGCACCAGGTGCCACTGTCAGAGGAGGGTGACACCCAAATGATGGTCTATAAAATTTTTGTGTGGTGCTTCAGTGGAAATTCATTGGTTTTTATTAAAAATATCCCTACCACACAAAAGCATTTTCTCAAAATCCCAGGTTACCTGTAACAATCTACCTGCAAGACTAACATTCGATGCTAATTTACCTAATTGAACCTTCTAAAGCCCTCTCTGGTCCAGGCAGTCATCATCACGCAGTTACAGAGATGCATCCCATCACCTGGTTTGTCTTGTTTTCCTTGCTGCAGCTGGCTGATCTTGTCAAAGTTTCGAGAGTTTTTGTAATCAGTACTTGTGAACCTCTATCAATGTCATTTTTTAAAGAAAGAGGCAATAAAGGAAAAAGGAGGAGAAAAAATATGTAAAGGCCTCTGCTCAGATACTAATCATGTTCTAGCATCGGTCCTCAAACTACGGCCTGCGGGCCACATGCAGCCCACCAAGGACATTTATCCAGCCCACCAGGTGCTTTTGCCACCACTGCTGTCCTGCTTAGAGCCAATTCACCCCAGGCCCGCAGTGAATTTGTTCATAGTTGTTTGTTTTTTTCAACTATAGTTCTGGCGCTCCAACGGTCTGAGGGCCAGTGAACGAGCCCCCTGTTTAAAAAGTTGGAGGCAGACTGAGCTCCCGTGGCGTAGTGGTTGTGTGGGGGACTGCGGCCCACAGGATTTAATCTACCTACTAATGTTGTCCTTCAATGCAGACAGATTTCAGAGTGCAGATTTGTCATTAGCATTTGTATGATTTAAGCAATATTACACTTAAGCAATTTACAATTATATCACATTTTATTCTGTGATTAAAATGGACAACAAATAATACTAAGGATTCTGGTCCAGGAAGAGGTCCTTGGGTGGAGGTTGTGTGACCTCAGCCCAGCCACACCACTGCCGCTTCCTTAGGAGTCCTGCCACTGCCACAGAAATACCATGCAGCGGAAGGTCTCCTTTTGATTTGCATCCAAATCCATGCAAGCTTGAGGGGGAACAAGGAAAGCTGCCTTCAACCCCTCAGTGTCCTCATCGGTAAAAGCAGCTGGTTGGACCCCGATGATGGCTTTGAAGGTCTGTGATGCTGGGCCTTGAATCTAAGAACACTTAATGTCCAAGACAGATTTCTGCTCTTTCTGGACTGACACTTCTTCTTTCATCCAATAGTAAAGTGACCAGATTTTAACACTGGTAAAATGGGACACCATTGACCAGGGATGGGGGTGGGGGTGGGGGTGGTGATAGAGGGGGTATATTCCCTTCCCATTCTCCCACCATCCCCTAGCTTGTCATGCAGTCTTTCCAAAAATTGGGACTTTTTAAAAATGCCGTGGGATGCAGGAAACACTGTTTGAAATCAGGACTGTTCCGCCAAAAGCGGGACGTCTGGTCACTTTATGACCAATAGGTCTCTTCCTCACTTCTGACTCTGATTGTGTAGTAAGTGTTGACATCAGGGTGACAAGTGCGTTGATCACCCTGCAAACATCAGGCTGTAACAGGAAAAAGAACATGGGTGCTGAAGTTAGGCCAAGCGGGGTCTGCCTATGTTAGGGGATGTTCCTCCAAGAATGTTATGAATACTCAACTAGCAATGGCTTCCATGGTGATGACACCTGTGATTGCTCAACAGGAAGTCTGGAGCAGGCGCTCTGGGTTTGACATCGCAGTGATGGCACCCGTGACTTGGCCACAACCCAGGTTTCTATTTTGCCTCTGGGTGGTTTGGGTCCTGTCACCTCCTGGGTCAAAGACAGCTGTTACAAGCCAACCATCAGACATTCCAGCAGCCTGCACATGGGCAGAAATTAAAACTGAGACCATGGAGGGTTTGGTCTTGGTCTTGTTTAAAAACTGTTTTATTAGCACTTCATCCACAGATCATATGATTCAATAAGCTTGATCATAGCAAGAGGAGTTGTACAATTGCGACTGCATTCAATTCTAGAACATTCTCCCTCATAGCCATTATTTTATTGGGGGCTCATACAATTCTTATCACAATCCATATGTAGATACATCCATTGTATCAAGCGCATTTGTACATTTGTTGCCATCATCGTCAAAACATCTTCTTTCTACTTGTGTCCATGGTATCAGCTCCTCATTTTACCCCTTCCTTCCCTCCCTCCCTCCCCCTTGATAATTTATAAATTATTATCATTGTTCATGTCTTACACTGTCTGATGTTTCCCTTCACCCACTTATCTGTTGTCTGTCCCCCTGGGAGGAGGTCATATGTAGATCCTTGTGATCAATTCCCCCTTTTTACCCCACCTTCCTTCTACCTTCCTGGTATCTCCACTCACACCACTGGTCCTGAGGGGTTCATCTGCCCTGGATTCCCTGTGTATCCAGTTCCCATCTGTACCAGTGTACATACTCTGGTCTAGCCAGAGGTAGAATGGGGATCATGCTAGTGGAGAGGAAGCATTAAAGAACTAGAGGAAAGTTGGATGTTCATCGTTGCTACCCTGTGAACTGACTGGCTCGTCTCCTCCCTGAGACTTTCCTTTAAGGCAAGGTGACCAGACATCCCCTTTTTAACAATGTGTCCCATGCCCCATAGCATTTAAAATTAAATATATTGCAGCACTATTTTTGCCTTCTATGAACTTTTTGTTGCTCCATGTAAACCAAATTTTTAATCAAGAATTCCACCCCCCTCTCCCCGGTCAGTGGTGTCCGGCTTAAAATCTGGTCACTTTACTTTAAAGGGATGTCCAGTTGCCTGCAGATGGGCTGTGGGGTCCCCACTCCACACAATGATATGATTTTTTGTTCTTTGATGCTTGATACCTGATCCTTTCAATCACACAGGCTGGTGTGCTCCTTCCATATGGACTTCGTGGCTTCTCAGCTTGATGGCCATTTGTTTATCGACAAGCCTTTAAGACTCCAGCCACTATATCTTTTGAGAGCTGGGCACATTGTCTTTCTTCCCACATTTGCTTATGCACTGCATTGTCTTCAGCGATCATGTCGGGAAGGGGAGCATCATGGAATGCCAATTTAATAGAAGAAAGTGTTCTCGCATTGAGGGCACTTGATTGGAAGCCCAATGTCCATCTGCTGCCTTAATACTCACCCTATAAATATATGCACATTGATCTATTCCCCATCCTCATATATAAATATATGTACATATGCACATGCCTGGGTATATACCCTTTGCCTCCTAGTTCTTTCCTCTGTTTCCTTTTACTTTCCTCTTGCCCCACTATCATGTTCGGCCTTCCTTTGGGTATCGGTTACATCGCCCTGCCTCAAGCCCTACGGGCCTCCTACTCCTCCTTGACATTGATTTTGGATCACTTGTTCCCTTGTCCCTGGGTTGGTGAACACCACTTCTTTTCCCCCACATCCTCCTCTTTCATGGCCCCCAGAGAGCCTCCAGATTATTATCCCACCTAGCTTATCTAGATAGACCTGCAGAGATAATAATATACCAAAAAAACAAGAAAGAGCAAAACAAAGAAAAAAAACCCAAAACAACAACAGCAAAAAACAATTCAAAAAAAAAAAGAAAAGAAAAGCCTGCAAATAGTTGCAGGTCTGTTTGTTGACCTTTAGGAGTGTTTTCTGGTCAAGTCTGATGGGGGTGGGGTGGGGGGTCACGGCCTGGGCCCACAGTTTATTTTCGGTACCCCCTGGGGACTGCTTGCTCTGGCCCCTTGCTGTTCTGTTGCCTGCCCTTAGTGCTTTGCCTCAGTGTGGTGGGGTCAGATGGGGCACAGTTCCTGCACTATGTCCGCAGTGTTGTCCCCTCTGGGTGCTATGGGTCAGTGAGGAATGTCGTGTCTTGTAGTGGGGCCTGCCATATGGTCTTCTGTGTGCACTGGCTGCTCTGAGCAGGGATATCGTCCCCAGGGCTTGGTGGGCCAGGATGTGTTCCACTCTCCCTCCCTTCCCCTTCATTTGCTGATCAGGCACGTCCCTCTCCTGACAGCACTTCAGTGCTGTCCTCTGAAGTGAATTCTTCTGTGAGGAGGGGGTGGTGTCCACATAGTTGGGAAACATAGTCGGCCCCTCCAACTTCTCTATTGGTTCCCTGCTTCATGCCGGCGTGTGGCGTTCACGTCTTAGAGCACTGGGCTGAAGTCTGGTCCCCTTTTCTCTGTGGAGATAGAAACAATTCCCTCGCTTCCCATTTTCATGCCTCGACCATGACTTCATCCTGAAAACGGATAACCTGGAGCCATTTCATCTGTGCAAATGTGGCTGCTCAATCTGTTCCTCGGATCGTAAAGGACATTGGATTTTTTTATGTTAGTCTAAGCTTTGTTCATTCCAGGATTTTCTAATTTATTTTGAAAATGGCAATTTTTAACTAATATCTTCCTTTCCATTCATTATTTTTTTTGAACAACAAATTTTTTTATTCAGGTATACTTTAAGTATAGAAAAAGTGTATCCCTATGATAAACGGATAACTCAGTAACTTTTCACAAATTGACCCACCCGTGTGTACTTTAGTGCCCAGAGTCCAAATGAGCACATCACACCGCCAGCTTCCCCAAGACTGCTCTTGTGACTGACTCCATCCATCCCGTTCCCAGGTAGACTCTCCCCTGATTTTTAATGCTTTTAGTGAGCTTTGCCTTTTCTTCTCCCACTTAAGATGATGCTGGTGAGGCCCACTCCTAGCGTCCTTTAGTTAATTCCCTCTCTCCGTTCATTATTAGTTAAATAAATAATGGCACCGAGAGTCTGCTTTGGTCACCCTTTCAATACGAAGAGAACCATGTTGTCCTATATATTCTTTTTTCGGGGGGAGTCAAGTATGTTTAATGAAAAACAAAAAAATATGAGGTATGATTTTACCGAGCTTAAATTTAGAGATACAATTTAACTTATGGATAATTTCTTATGGAGAAATAATTTTTTTGGGGGGGGGGCATCACTGCTCTCCGGCGGTGGGAGTAGGAGGCCCAGCCCCACTGCTGGAATTGAACCTCCGTCCCAGTGGGCCGCAGTCCCGCGCACAACCACTACGCCACCGGGGCTCAGCCCAGCTTTGTCATCTTGATATCGTCCGACGATTTCCACATTCGGTTGGCTCACCATTTTTGGAATGGACATCAATGGGGATCTTTTCCAGTGAGTTGGCCAGGTAGCTGTCTTTCATATTTATTGGCAATGATGGGTAAATTACTCAGAGATGGGTAAGCTCCCAGATTGCATCTGCTTGTTGACACAGCTCAATTGGTATCCCATCAATTCCTGGAGCCTCTGTGCAGCATGGACTTCCTCTATCAGTGCCATCAGTTCTTGGTCCCATGCTCTCTCCTGAAATGGTTGGAGTTCACTGATTCCTTTCGGTACAGTGACTCTGTGCATTCCATCCACCTTCCCTTGATTCTTCCCAGGTCACTCAAATCCTGTCCAGAGATTCCTCAAATATTGTAATTCAAGGCTAGTTTTTCTTCCCTTCGGTTCTTCCTGCTTGAAAAATGACAAATACGTCCTTCTCTTTGGATGGTCTAGCTCCAGCACTTGGCAGCTTTCATGATAACGTGCTACTTCATCTTCCCAGGTCACCCTTCGACATTTTCTGCTCATCGCTTCTATTCCATCCCCCTTCCATTCACTGTAGCTGCTCGGCGCTCAAGGGCAAACACCACCTTCAAGCCTGTAAGGGCAAACACCGTGTGAGCACATTTAAATACAGATCGAATGCAATAAAGGAGCGTTGAATACAAGAATCAAGAGAGTTTCTCTCTCTTGGGTCTGAATTATGTACATCTCAAACGTTTGCTGTCGTGCGGCCGGTTTCCACTCACAGGCAAGCCGTCAGGATTAGCCAGCGCTCTCTGAGGACGGGAGCGTTTCTCACACCTTCGGTAGACATGGCCCGTGTTCCTGTGGGGTGGCCACGCTTGGAGCAGAAGCAGCAAATGCTGACTGGCCTGTGACTCATCTCCTGTAGCAGTGGCCATCACCTACAGCTGTCACCGGACAATGTCTCCACCAGGAAGCAGACACCGTTGTCTCATCTGCGTTGTCACGGTGGCCTACCTGAAACTGTTCCCATCGCTGCTCAGCTCTGGGCCGACGTCTTGCCTGGGCATGTCTGGTGGACAGCCCTGCTTCCTGGTTGCAAGGGAGGCTGGGAACTTCAATCCTGAATTCTACTTTGGGAAGTCAAGACTCAACTAGAGAAGAATGATTCAGAGGAAGGGGAGGGGGGCACAGTCATGCGCGACAAGGGGCAGCGGAGCAAAGAATAAAAAGAGAAGGGAAGGACAAGGAGAGAAAAGACGAAAAGAAAAGGAAGCCTTGGGAAATCGTCTTCACCATCTTGAAGATTACTGAATAGGAAGGCTGGGGCCTGGTCTCCACGTAGCCCAATGCACAGCCACTGTGCCGCCAGGCAGGGCTCCTCACTCACACCCCAGCCACAACTTAAAGGGCATCAATGAGCCTCAAGGCCCTATGTGACAAGGCAGAGTTTGTAGGGTAAACAGTTGGCCTCTAACAGACAGGGACCATGAAGACTCTGAGAGAGACAGGACCACTCTGCACTAAGCCCTGCCATGCCCAGGAGAGGACTCCCTAAGGCCCCCCAAGACGGAACAACTACGGAAGTCTGATGGGGCCTCAGTAGGAATGGATCATTGGTTTCTCTTTCCGATAAAAAAGCCAGGAGCCCAGAGACCGGCACAAAAGGTGTAAAGCCCCCTGGGTCCTGGGGCAGCTCTCCAAAGAGAGGGCACTGCCCCCCCAGCAGGGTCTGGATTAAAGAAAGGCTGGGCTTGCAGTTTTCCACAGCTCCTGCACAATCCTATCTTCTTAGTGAATGAGGTCAGTGCGCAGGGAGAGTTGGGTGTGCCAAGTGCCCCGTTCCTTTATTCATCCACAGACTCCTCTACTAAAAAAAGAAGAATTTACATATACCAACAGGTGGAAATTAAATTACCAATCAATGCCTGATAGTTATATAATTTAATGTCAACTTGAAGTTACTTAAGTGTGCAGAGGTGACATTCAACCCAACGGTGCCTCATGAGGGAAGCCCAGGGAACTCCCCTCTCTTCCTTCCCTTCCTTCCTTCACTTCCCTGCTTGCTGGTCTCCCTGATTGCTGCCCAGCCCCGCCATGTTCCTGCCATCTGGAATCCACAGGACTTTGTACCCACCGGTGTGGGATACTCCTGCACTCAGCATCATTATTTGTGGTTGTGTGAGTCTGAAGAGGGACTTGTGGGCTAGTACAGGACAGTTGGGCTGGGTATTTTCTTGATCTAGAATTACTCCTTGATATAAAACTCTTTCTTACACGTAGATGAGTGTCAGTGGATTTGTTCCTCTAGTCACCCTAGCCTAAAACACCCCGGGTCACTGAAGAAAAGAACCAGAAGAAAAATCACAAAAGTCATTGAGTAAAATCAGGTGAAAGCACAACACTAAAAGCAAAGCCACACTTAAGGGATGCAAGAAAGGCAGTACTCTGGAAAAGTTACAGTCAAAAAAGATCTCGGATCAACAGCTTAGCCGCAGACTCCAGAAACTACAAAGAGAGAGGCAGCATAAATCTACCAGAAGAAAAAAAAATAACAGAGACAAGAGCAGAAATAAATACAATTGAACGTAGAACAGCAAAAGAGAGAATCAATAGGACCTGAAGCAGGTTGTCTTAAAAGAGTGGTTCTCAACCGTCCTCATGCTGTGACCCTTTCATACAGTCCTTCATGTGACCCCCCCAACCAGAACATTATTTCCATTGCTTCTTGATCACTGTAAATTTGCCACCGCTATGAACCGGGCGACCCTGTGAAAAGGTTATTGGACCCCCAAAGGGGTCGCATTCCACAGGTGGAGAACCACTGTTCTGAAAGATCAGTAAAATAGACCAACCTGTGGCTAGACTGAAAAAGGGAGAGACAAGATGGAAATAAGAAACAAAAAGGGTCTTCCTCTTTTTCACTGTCTCTCTACCTCACCAAGCATGCTGTCCCTTCTCCAGGGACTGGTCTCTCTGGCAACATGACCAAAGTACATGGGACACAGTCTCACCACCATTGCTTCTAAGGAGCGTTCTGCCTGTACTTCTCCCAGGATAGCTCTGTTTGTTTCTTTGGCCGTCCATGGTACTTTTCAATATTCCTTGACGGTGTCGTAAGCCACCTATATCGACTCTTCTTTGGTCTTCCTTAAAGTGACATCCTTGCCTGTCAACGCTCTCAAGAGGTCTTGTGCAGCAGATGCACTCACACAATGCATCCTTTTATCTCTTGACTCCTGCCTCCATGAGCATTGCTCTTGGGTCCCAGCAAAATGGAATCTCCCTGAGCTTCATTAGCGAGTGCTTCCAGTCGTCCTCCCTTGCAGCAAGCCAGGTTGTGGTGTCTGCACCGGAGCCAGCCATGGTGTTTCCCATGGTCTCTCATGTGTATGAAAATTGGACATTGAATAAGGAAGCGCTGGACTGCTAACCACAAAGTTGGAAGTTCAAACCCACCATCTAGTCTGAAGGCAAAAAGTTGAAGCTATCAGAGCCTATGAAGAGGTGTGGCCTCAGAAATCCTGAATAGGCTTACTATGCGTTGGAATCAACTCAGTAGTTTCTACAGCTCTCAATGTAATGCGGTCACCCAGACAACCTGGTACCGGTACAGCAATAAACACATAGACAAGTGGAATCAAATGGAAAGGTCAGAAATAAGCCCACTATCTTACAGTCAACTACTTTTTGGCCAGGAGTCCTGGCGGTTTCACAGGTTATGCTTTGAGTTCCTAACCAAACGTGTAGCAGTTGGAATCTGTCCATTGATCCAAGGGAGAAAGATGAGGCCTTCTGCTCCTGTAAAGACCCACAGCCCCATAAAGCCACAGGGGGCCGTCTGGTCTGTCCCACAGAGTCACTGTCAGGCAGAATCGACTCAAGGGTGGTGCATCACTTTTGACAGGGGGCTATGATCATCCAGTAGGGAAAAGGGGGTCTCTTCAATAAGTGGTCTGGGGAGATTAGATTTCCACAAGCAGAGACATGAAGGAGGAGCCATGTCTCCCACCATGCAGAAGAACAAATTAAACATAGAGCACGGACCTAACCGTGCAGACTGAACCATAAAATTCTGAGACGAGTAAGCAGAGAGAACACAAGCAGCCCTGCCTTTCTACCGTGGATTACCTCATGCTAATCAAAGTACAGTGGTAGACGACAAAACAGTCAATGTGACCTCACGAAAAAGTAAACATTCTGTTCAACCAATGGCTTCACGAAAAAAGTGAGAAGATAAGCTAACGTCTGGGAAACTATCTTCAGAAGTCATGTCTCCTTCAAGAATAACCCCAAAATATGTCATCCACTGGCAAAGCGAAAAAGACAAATCACCCAATGTGGAAGTTAGCTAGTCTGGTGTCAACTTGAGACTAGTAAGAGTGTGGGGTGGAGTTTCGCCTGTCAATCAGGTCACAGTTTGATGACCTCATTTGGAGGTGCTAAGACGATAAATAGCTCACTGCAGCCCAGACCCACACTTTCTCTGCTACACATTCTTGATGACAAGCCAGATGGGGCTACACTGATGAAACCAGAGTCCTGGAGCTGGAGGAGCAGTGTGGAAACCCATGCCAGCACTGAGATGCTTCCACTGCTACTGGATCTACAAGACTGCCCACTGGCCTGTGATCTGCCTGCATTTGACATCATTGCATGGCTATGTGAGTCTAAAGAAGAATTTATAGACTCATTGAACATATGGGTTAATTTTCTAAGTACAGACATGATCTAGACTGGGCTTGAGTGTTTTATTAATGCACAGCTGTACTTTTATAGAAAGCTCTTTCTCACATGGTGACGAGTGTCTCTGGATTTGTTTCTGTAGTCAATCCAGACTAACACACCCACTCATAAAGTGGACGAGGAATGTCAATAGACATTTCGCTGAAGAAGACACTCGAATGACCACCAGACACATGAGAAGATGCTCCCCATCCTTAGCCACCAGGAGGTGCGGACTAGAACCACAGGAGATGGCCTCTCACCCCCAGAGGGATGGCTAAAATGAGAACAATGCCTGAAAGTCGTCAGTGTGGGCAGGAAGGTAGGGAAGTTGGTAGGAATGCAAACTCTTACACTCGTATGAGAAAACTATGTGGCACGTCCTCAACAGTGACAAGTGAAATGACTGTCTCCAAGTCCATTGCCACTAAGTCTATTTGAACTCATAGCAATTCTACATGGGAGTTCCAAGACTGTAAATCTTTAGGAGAACAGAGAGCCTCCTCTGTCTCCCAAGAAGCAGCTGGTGGGTTTAAACCACGAGCCTGTGGTTAACAGTCCAACGCTTATCTGATGGTGCCTCCACTGATCCAGCAACTCAACACCAAGGTATATATCCAAAAGACTGGAAAGAGACTCAAAAAAGAGGCTTGTACACCAATGTACATTGCTGAACTACTCATGAAAGCAAGCTCAGAACCCATCAACAGATGAATGGATGAACAAAACACATGCAGTGGAAAGTACTCAGCCAATAGGAGAAGTGACGCCTGGCTACCCAGCGATATGAATGGGGCTGCAAGGCATTTTGCAGAACCAAATGAGTCAATGCCGAAAGGACAAATACCGTCTGACTTCACTTATAGAAAAGGCCAATTGTCAGAGACTAAGGTTTCTGGGTGGTGACCAGGGGCAGGGGCAGTGAGAGCAAAGAGAGTTCAAGGTCGTGGGGAATGGCATCGATTGAAGGCAGAGTTGCACTGCCAATTATCGTGATGGCTGTCAAGAAGGTGTTCGCCTATAAAACACGGAACTGGTCAATGTTGTCTCGTAGACATATTTCCAACAATGACAAAACCCAAAATGAAGAGACAATAGCTGGCGAGGCTGCTCACGTACAACTAAACAGTTCATGGGGTTTGGTTCCTTGATGCAGGGGGGGCTTGAGGTTCTGGCTTCATGGGACATCCCAATAATTGGCCTCATGATATGTGCAGTGACTCTGTTCTGAAATTGACAGCATCAACTAGAAAGGTGAGATAGGAAACATGGGAGGCAGCAAGTCTGTGTTCCCGAAGCAGGAACCATTCAGAAAGGGAGGGTGGGCGTGGCTGCACAACCCACGGAAGTGTGCACATGCAGCCTGCTGGGTCACTGTGTGCTTTGCTGCGTGTGTCCTCGCCAACCACAACTCAATCAATAAAACCGAGAAAAGAAAAAGGGATTTGCAGCCAGCTATAAGAAAGCAAAATGAATAATAATATGTCTAGTAATGAGGACAGTGGTTTGAAAAAAAGCAGGCTAAGGTTGAAATTAGGATGCAAATCTATGAGTAGGTCCCGTCATTGAACTGCACATTTGGCTCTGAGAGTCCTGATGGCCAGAATGAACAGAGATAACCCAGCAACCACACTGGCTGGGCAGACCTCGGCATGTTTGCTCCAGACAGGAGTGGCCAAGCGTTGGAAAAACCAGCTGTAAAGCAGAAAAACCCTCTCCTTGATTCTGACCCACAGCAACCCCACAGGACAGGGCAGACGTGCCCCAGTGGGTTTCCAAGACTACAAGTCTTCACGGGAGAAAAAAGCCAATGACCCTGCAGAATGACCCGTGGTTCCAAGCCGCTGCTCCTGTAGCTAGCTGCCCCACTGGCCCTCACCGCCCCACCGAGGCTCCCGGAAAGTCGAGGGAGCACCTCCCCGGGCTGGACTCAGAAAGATGGCCCAGCAGCCAGCCGTGTTGCCTTGTGTTGCGCATAAGGTGGCCAGGCGGGACAGCAAGAAGCAAGATCTAATCCACCCTTCACTGGCTCAAAGTGGCCTCGGCCAGGCCTGGTCAGCAGCAGTTGCTGAACTGGGAGTCCGTTTCTGCCAGAACCTTCCCCGGGCTGAAGGGCCTGCTTGTGTGTGTCTATGTACTCCTGCAACCACCGCTGAATGGTCTTCAGCAAAAGTTTACTTGTGAGCCGGCAACACAGGGAATCCGGGCGAGATAAACCCCTGAGGGTCAATCATGCAACAAGAGATACCTGGAGGATAAGGGGAAGGTAGGGGGAGGGGGAGAAAGGTGGTGTCAATTGCAAGGATCAACATATAATCCCCTCCCAGGGGGATAAACAACAGAAAAGTGGGTAAAGGGTGACAGAGGACAATCGAAGATGTGAAAATAATAATCTATAACTTATCAAGGGTTCATGAGGGAGGCAGGGTGGGGGAGAAAGGAGGAAAGTGAGCTGATATCAAAGGCCCAAGTAGAAAGAAAATGCTTTGAAAATGATGATGGTAGTGTATGACCAAATGTGTTTGACACGATGGATGACTGGATTGTGATGAGAAATGTAGGAGCCCCTAATAAAAGTATTTAATAAGGCTGAGCCCCGGTGGCGTACTGGTTGAGTGCGGGACTGCGGCCCATGGACTTGGCGGTTCAAATCCAGCAGCAGCCAGGCTGGGTAGCTCCTATGACCACCAGAGGGCAGTGATGCCTAAAACTAATAAAACTTAAAAAGAAAGTATTTAATAAATAAATAGATAGAAATAAAGATAACCCCCCCCCAAAAAAAAGGTTTACTTGTGTGTGATATTAATGACATTGTTCGGCAATTTCCACATTCTTTTGGAAATTGGGCATAAATAGGGATCTTTTTGAGGTGGGTGGCCAGGGTGCTGTCTTCCAAGTTCTGCGGCATCAGTGAGTTAATACTTCTGGTGCTTCATCAGCTTCTGGTGACGTCTCGATTGGTGTCCATCAATGCACAGCGTCTTGGTTTTGGCAAACGCCTGCAGTGCAACCTGAACGTCTTCCTCCCGCACCACGGGCTCTCAATCACATGCTGCCTCCTGAGAGGGCTGAGCCGGGACGGGGTCTTTTGACGACCGTGGCCTCTGCCCAGCGACGGAGGAAGAGGGTGGGGTACCGAGCCCTCAAGTGCTCCCCAGGGCAGCCAGGGTCGAAGAGGAGCGGATGCGTGCCCACAGGCCACTTTATAGATTGACGCCGAACCAAGCGTTCCAGACACTTCTTTTGGTCTGGGCTGATATTGCTCGCCGGTTTCTATCTTAACATAGACACGGCTTTCCTTTTCCTTTAGCAAAATCACGCTTTTCATCCGTGAGTCGTGAGAACTGGCTGATGTTCTCCTGCTTTACCAGGCACCAGGATCACGCAGAGCGCCTGCTAAGGGGCAGACTGGGGTGGGGGTGGGGGGATGGGACAGGGGATGGGGCCCAGAGTTATTGCGTCGGGGGATGGGAGCTTGATCATGGACAGTTCTA
This sequence comes from Nesogale talazaci, assembly GCA_004026705.1. Classification (NCBI taxonomy): domain Eukaryota; kingdom Metazoa; phylum Chordata; class Mammalia; order Afrosoricida; family Tenrecidae; genus Nesogale; species Nesogale talazaci. Next base: position 37,664 of record PVJH01013360.1, on the reverse strand, counting down.
ACAAGCTCCCAAGGGGTGTGGCGGCTGTGGGTTCCAGAAACAGATTTGAGAACCATTACAGTAGATTAGTGCATGGGTGTTCTCTCTCCCACATACCACACACACACACACACACACACACACACACACACACTCAAATACATACATCGATACCCACAGATCAAGTTTTTTGATGTAAGGGGAAAAGTATCAAAGCAGAGCTTACGGAATATAGAAGAATGAAAATAAAATGAAGCTGAGATGAAGCAAGACATAGAGACGTCAAGTGAAGCAGCTGCAAACACAACTGGCCGGGAGACGGGAATTTCAGGGAATTCCGAGGGAGAACACATGGAGTTGGAATTGACTGGGTGGCAGCGGGCTTGTCTTTATCTTTGAAATACAACCAGGAGGCCTGGCAGCAGGCTGGCTAAGTGAAGGGTTCCGAGGCCCACCTGTGGTTCTGCAGGAGCCCTCTTCAAAGATGCGCAGACTCAGAAGCACGGTGGGAGTTTCACCCCGTCCCATGGGGTCACTCGAGTCAGAATCACGGCCCCCCACAACGTGTAGAAGGGGGAATGGTAGCTTGATGCCCAGTGTGATTAGACTCGCTGGAGGTGGGCTCCAGCCTCCTGTGCGTTTTAGACTCCTCCCATGATTCCATGGGTCCCCGTCTAGGCGCCTGATCTTGGTAGGGGACAGTCTACCCTACCACCTGGTTTCAAGCGGGCCCCACGGGCGCCTCCCTGGCCTTACCTGTAAGATGGGATGAGTCAGCTCCACTGGGCAGGGCTGCGGTGGGCACGCACGTGGGTGAGAAAGGGCCTGAGGCACAGGTGGGGCCAGACAGGGGGTGTAAGTACTGGCCATTTTACTGATTTAAGCAACCCAACCACAGTTTCCTGAAAAGTCTGGTGATTTCACCAGAGAGAGAACCCAGCGCAGAGAGACCCCGAATAAACCTCTATTCTGGGAAATGGGGCGGTGAAGTGGAAGCCATCCGCAATCCAGGGGCCCTCTGAGGCCGAGTGGGCATTCTCTGTCCAGAACCAGAGGACCTCGTCGTTGTCGGGGGCCAGGAAACAAAGCCGTGGAGACATGCACAGCACGGGTTCCCTGACGCAGACAGGTATTGCCCAGCGGCCCACCTCCACCTTGACGGAACTCACAGCGACCCTGGGGGGGGGGGGGGGGG